>JACXGJ010000637.1:0-113623 GCA_016801105.1 Esox niger
GGAGGACAGGGAGGACGCAGGACAGGGAGGACGCAGGACAGGGAGGACGGAGGAGCTAAGAAGCAACAAAAACACAGACTACACACGCAAACACAAACAGTGCAAATAATGACTGACAACATACACTAGGGAAGAAATAACCTGAATAGGGGCAGTGATCAGGAACACAGGTGAGGACAACACCCTCAATGAACAAGGGTTCGCGCTCCACTGGCACGGCAGACATGACCGGCATCCAATTACTATTGAGAACCCAGATTGTTGCTTTCTAGGCAATTTGGGTGGGACTGTCTGGGAGTGTTATTATGAAGAGCTATATTGCAGGTTCTGATTTTTACCTACAGTTGTGCTCATAAGTTTGCATACCCTGGCATTTTTACATTGATTTTGAAAATAATGCAAAAAGAAATATCTAAGGATAGTAATCTTATGAAGCCATTCATTGTCATATAGTTGTTTGGCTCCTTTTTAAACCATACAGCTAACAAAAATCACCCAAATGGCCCTTATCTAAAGTTTACAGACACAAGGTGACACACACAGGTGAAAATGGGGGAATTTCCCACACCTGTGTCTTTTTGATTAGTGTCTGTGTATACATAGTCAATGAGTTTGTTAGCTCTCATGTGGATGCACTGATCAGCCTAGAAACTGAGCCATGGTGAGAAAAAAATAACTGTCAAAAGATCCGAGTAACAAGGTAATGGAACTTTTTAAAGATGGAAAAGTATAAAAAAAAAGGTATCCAAAGCCTTGCAAATGCCAGTCAGTACGGTTCAATCACTTTATTAAGAAGTGGAAAATTCAGGGATCTCTTGACACCAAGCCAAGGTCAGGTAGACCAAGAAAGATTTCAGCCAAAACTGCCAGAAGAATTTGTTCAGGATACAAAGAAAAACCCAGAGGTAACCTCCAGAGAAATAAAGGCTGCTCTGGAAAGACGGTGTGGTTGTTTCAAGGAGCACAATACAACAATACTTGAACAAAAATGAGCTGCATGGTGGAGTTGCCAGAAAGAAGCCTTTGTGCTGCACCAATACCACAAACAAGCCCGGTTACAATATGCCCGATAACACCTTGACACCTCACAGCTTCTGGCACACAGTAATTTGGAGTGACGAGACCAAATTAGAGCTTTATGGTCACAACCATAACCACTATGTTGAGAGAGGGGTCAACAAGGCCTATAGTGAACAGAATACCATCCCCACTGTGAAGCATGGTGGTGGCTCACTGATGTGTTGGGGGGGTGTGAGCTCTAAGGCCTTGGGGAATCTTTTGAAAAGTGATGGCAAGATGAATGCAGCATGTTATCAGGAAATACTGGCAGACAATTTGAATTCCTCTGCACGAAAGATGCACATGGGACGCTCTTGGACTTTACAGCATGACAATGACCCTAAGCACAAGGCCAAGTTGACCCTCCAGTGGTTACAGTAGAAAAAGGTGAAAGTTCTGACTTTGGCCATGACAGACTCCTGACATTAATACCATCAAGCCACTCTGGGGAGATCTCAAATGTGCGGTTCATGCAAGATGACCAAAGACTTTGCATGACCTGTAGGCATTCTGCCAAGACAAAGAGCCAGCTATACCACCTGCAAGAATTCGTGGCCTCATAGACAACTAAACTATTACTAAAGACTGCATGCTGTCATTGATGCTAAAGGGGGCAATACACAGTATTAAGAACTAAGGGTATGCAGACTTTTGAACAGAGGTCAGTAAATGTTTTTTTTATTGCCATGTTTTGTTTTAAGATTGTGCCATTCTGTTACGACCTACAGTTAAATGAAAATGCCATAAGAAATAAAACACATGCGTTTTGCCTGCTCACACAGGTTTTATTTACAAATGGTACATACAGCCCCTGAAACAATTAAGAGACCACTGATTATTTTTTAGAGATTGTGGTCATAAAATATGTAATAATTTTTTTTCTAATATTTTGCAGGATAGCAACGCATTCAAATGGGGAAAGTGCCACAGTTAAATTACTCTGAATCTTGAAACACTGAATAAGGTCTGAGTTAGGTGCCATATTCCAGGTGCATTAGCCAAGTTACCACAGGTGATAGCGGTATTACATTAGAGTTCTCTATAGAAGTTATGAACTCCTTGAAAGGTGCTAAAGGACTGGAAAAAAAGAAAATTTAAAGGAAAAATGCTGGTTATCAGTTAGACATCTGAAAATGGTTACTTAGATTTAGATTAGAGTTCAGTTGTGGTTGTTTAGTTACGAGCTTTGGCTGGAGTGGTTTAAAGCATGCTGCCACTGGATTCTGGAGCAGTGGAAACCTGTTTTCTGGAGGGAATAGATATACAGCTCTGGAAAAAGTTAAGAAACAACTGCACCTTTTCCTGGAGTGAGGAACTGAAGCGTTAAATTTGCAGTGTCTCTTCATTTTAATCCTTCTGTTCCTCATTCAAATCCTTCCTATTCGACTTTTTTGGAAAGGAAACCAAAAGGTTCTGGAGCTGTATATAACCAATTCTCCAAGGCGATGCAAACTTTTAAGCACCACTGTAACACATGTTACAGTCAGCTCTGGCACACAGGGGTGCAGTTCCAGGGGCATAACGAAGAAGGACTGATTCTAAGGTCGGGTGTTTTGTGAAAGCACTTTGCGACAGCTGCTGGTGTAAAAAGGGCTTTATAAAATAAATTTGATTGATTGATTGATTGATTGATTGATTCTGGTTCAGTCCGAAGCCTTAGCCTGCAATTCTTTGAGTGTGTGGGGATATAAAGAGCGACCTCCTATGTGCATTTCTCTCTGAATACTATAAGGCTGTCTTGAAAGCATTTCAGTGAGGTTACTTCATTTTTGATGATTCTACCTCATCCAATCGGATTGACTTTGCTGTTTTTTCTACGCTACGTTTTTCTGGTTCAGTAATGTGTATGTTGGTGTAGCACAGTGTAACAATATACTAGCTGGGCTGATGGCCAACTGCACAGAGCAGGGAGTCTGGATTTCTGCTTCTATCATCTTTGTGTCTTTAAAATGTGTAGCTGCTGTAAACAGTGTGTTAGTGTGTGTGTGTGTGTGTGTGTGTGTGTGTGTGTGTGCGCGTGTGTGTGTGTGCACATCCGCAACCATGTGCTTGTATCTGTGAAGACATGCATGTGTACAGTAGGTGGTTCACATATTAGGGTGGGCTAAGGGCTAAACTTTCTCAGGAGGAAACCTGGCATAGTGAGAAAAGCAGCCTGAACCCAGCTGGGGAAGGGTCCAGAAAGAGAGACAGAGAGAGAAATGTAAACAGCCCATCTCTTGGCCTATCCCCCCCCCCCCGAGGCTCCTCACACACAATCATACATCATCCACCCCTTGACTATCTCCAGTCATCTAAGAGCGCACAGCAGGGCTCAGCTGGACACTTCCCATTCCCGCGGAGACCTTCTCCCATTCATGGTTTGATGTGCTAAATGACAGCGGGGGAGACAGGTGTTCCAAGGTGGGTGCCCTAACAGGGGCCGTCACACCGCACTGTTGGGGAAATGTCTGCTGGTCGCCGTGTTGTGCAGAAGGCAGGGAGGGCCAGTATTACAGGGTTAAATGTAATCTGTGTGTACTGGCATTAACATGGTATACCAACAAATGCTGCTCATGGTGCAACATCAAATGGAGATGGAAAAGAATTCCAATGTCATATTTGTTCTAAGAATTTTTTTGAATGAAATAACGTACGTTATGTAGCAGCGGGGAATAAAAAAGTGTAAGCACAAGGTTACAAATTTGTAAGAAATAAGACTGTGGTCTTTTAATGCCTCAATAAATTACTGGTGCAAACTACACTCTGGAGCAAATGGCTCGTAAATCCGGCGCCTAACATCCAGCGGAGCACACACGCAAGGAGTATACAACCAGACCTTCTGGAAGTGGAGTTCTGGCCCATTGTGTGAGATGTTATAGTCGTTTTATTTGCGGGGGGGACATGGAAGCATCCAAACAAATCGCTGCCAACACCCTTTCCTTGAAATCCTCACTCATCACAGTAATTAGGAGGGGGAGAGGCTGAGCAGGTGGTGTTTTATCAACATATCCACCATCCAGAGATGAAGAGGAAACATGAGCACAACTGCCTAAATATGTCTAAGTAGACAAGTGGGGCTGCTGCATGCTGGGCAACATGGTGACTCTGGCAGACCAAATGCTGTGGCCAGTGGGCAGACCGGCCCATAGTGTAAGGTACAAAAGGAGAATCTCCCACTTACCCAGTAATGATTAGGTTCTAGACTCTAATGAGTGAATTATATTATTATGCTCTGTGATGAATATTGTTTTGCTCTGTGAAATGCAACTGTACATCACATCTCTCGTATTTCAAAGGATTTCCCATTGTTCTGGAACTGACATATGACACTTTAGTGTGGCCATTGTCCTGCCTCTAGTTTGCTGGATTGCTTCAATAAGCAAGACGTTAATTTTAACAATGAGCCACCTGCAACTGGAAAGACATTTTGAAGACAAATACTTTCCTAATTCAAGAACAACACAACCACTGCTACTAACAGGCTCGTTGAATATGCTCTGATGCATGTTCTCTTACACACGCATTACACCGGCCAGCTGGAAACTCTGATGCATGTCCTCTTACACACGCATTACACCGGCCAGCTGGAAACTCTGATGCATGTCCTCTTACACATGCATTACACCGGCCAGCTGGAAAATATGATGCATGTTCTCTTATACATGCACTACACCGGCCAGCTAGAAACTGACGAATGTTCTCTTACACACGCATTACACCGGCCAGCTGGAAACTCTGATGCATGTCCTCTTACACACGCATTACACCGGCCAGCTGGAAACTGACGAATGTTCTCTTACACATGCATTACACCGGCCAGCGGGAAAACATGATGCATGTTCTCTTACACATGCATTACACCGGCCAGCTAGAAACTCTGACGCATGTTTTCTTACTCATGCATTACACCGGCCAGCTGGAAACTGACACATGTTCTCTTATACATGCATTACACCGGCCAGCTGGAAACTGATGCATGTTCTTTTACACACGCATTACAAGGCCAGCTGGAAACTGACACATGTTCTCTTATACATGCATTACACCGGCCAGCTGGAAACTCTGACGCATGTTCTCTTATACATGCATTACACCGGCCAGCTGGAAACTCTGATGCATGTTCTTTTACACATGCATTACACCGGCAAGCTAACTCTGACGCATGTTCTCTTAAACATGCATTACACCGGCCAGCTGGAAACTCTGATGCATTTTCTCTTTCTCCTGCATTACACCGGCCAGCTGGAAACAGCATCCAGACAGATGATAGTTAAAAGCTACATTACCAACAATAAGTCCAGTATTGCAGATATTGCATTAGCAGGGCCAGGTACAGGAGTGTAAACCATGTTTACCCTAAAAGGGGCATTGCATTTTACATTTTACCAAGGTTCAATCATTCCCTTCTATGGTTTAGCACAGTATATAAAGCTTTCCACTCATCAGAAAATAGGCCATATTTTAGCCAATACATTTTGTTTTCTGCAGGCCGTATATTCTTTCTTTTCTTAATGTAGATCATCTAAAACCCAATATCACTCAGAACTGGCAGAGGTTGGGGAAATAAATAATTTTTCAATAGCTTAATCTTGACAGCCTGTAAGTAGAAAAGAAATAGAGTTCTGGAGTACAATTTACTTGAGGCAATCACAGAGTTTACTATAAGCTGTATATTTTAAAAAGTATAAAAGTCAGAGAACATACATTCCTTCCCAGTGATGTACCAGGGTGGTACAGACAACCTGATTTCAATTCAAAAGTACCACATTCAGCTGCTTATGCATTGACAATAAGCAATCAGTAAAACTGAAACAAGATAATTTGGTTTCAATCAGTTACCACAGAACACATCTGGACATAATCAACAGTGGGCCTCTCCAAACCTGTTATTTTTCATCAGGTTGAAGCTTCCTCAGACATGAAGGACAAACCCTCACACGTTTCTGCAGCTACAGGGCATTAGTGTCCCAAGGACAAGATGCTTCCCAACCAACCATGTGGATCAGCAACTTCCATCGGTGTGGGGTCACTGGGCATCATTTTCCATGTTGCCTTTTTTTTTTTTATAAACAAGGCCCTGTTGGACAACTAGCGCAAAGTAGTGCCTTTTAGGTACTCTGCATTGGAGAATTCACAGTCTCCACCTCACAGTAGAATTAAAGCCACACTATAAAAACCAAAGGGGCTTGGAGGATCATTTCAGGGTTATTTATTGGAACTGTGTAGGATACCCATAGGTTATTTGAGGGGAAAAAGTAAACATATATTTCAAAGAACCTTTTGATGATGAGCACCCCTCAACAGTCCACCCTAAAAGGTTATTCAAAATGAACAATTGTTGGTTCCTCAAACCATTGGAAACATTAAGAAAAGGTTCTTCAGAGAACTTTTGTCCAGTTGAACAACCCCTAAAAGATCCTCCAGGAACATTTTATTTTTAGTGTAGGCAGCTAAGGCAGGAAATGCATAAGAAGCAGTCACTGCAATGTAGCAGAATGAAGAATCATAGTACTTCTGAATATAAACCAAATCAGCATCGTGCTAAGAGTGCAGTCAAACTGAAAGAGGTACACCAGAGTGCTACTGCTACTGCTGAATATGTAATGTGGGCCTTTTGCATGTCTCACCTGGATTGAAATACTGGTCACTGGAAGGCTGAATTTAATTGTTAAGTTTCCCTGCGTTTGAATTCAAACTGCTGTTCAACCAACATATAGCACAGTCTTGTACTGAACGTGGATCAAGGGACTACCATGGTTTAAGGAGCCCTATCTTGCGTGTAAGCCTTTCCATTGGAATAATGTGATCTGGGATGGTGGGGTCTACTTACCTGGGTAGAAGTCTTTGGATTTGGAAAGCTTGATGGTAGCGCCCGTCTCTTTCTGTAGCTGTACGATGGTCTGGCCACCCTTGCCAATTATAGAGCCCGCTGCATAGCTGGGGATCAGCACCTTCAGGAAGTACTCACCCTCCTCTGGAGGGACAGACAGACCAAGAGACAGATTACCATCAGAGCCAGTAAAGAAGCTCTAGTCTACGCATCATAACCAACTCTTGTTCCTGGAGATCTCTCCAGTAGCAGTTTACCAGCTTGCTATTAGAATGAAATGCACTCGATTATGGTTTGAAGCTCTCTAGGAAAGGGTTGTAGAGAGAACCTGAAAGACTAGGGACAGATTTGGACAGAGAACCATTTACACGGTAGCTCTACAGGGACAGAGGTGGGAGAGAACCTAGAAGACGGTAGCTCTACAGGGACAAAGGTGGGAGAGAACCTAGAAGACGGTAGCTCTACGGGGACAGAGGTGGGAGAGAACCTAGTAGACAGTACCTCTATGGGGACAGAGGTGGAAGAGAACCTAGTAGACGGTAGCTCTACGGGGAAAGAAGTGGGAGAGAACCTAGAAGACGGTAGCTCTACGGGGACAGAGGTGGAAGAGAACCTAGTAGACGGTAGCTCTACGGGGAAAGAAGTGGGAGAGAACCTAGAAGACGGTAGCTCTACGGGGACAGAGGTGGGAGAGAACCTAGTAGACGGTATCTCTACGGGGAAAGAGGTAGGAGAGAACCTAGTAGACGGTATCTCTACGGGGAAAGAGGTAGGAGAGAACCTAGTAGACGGTAGCTCTACGGGGACAGAGGTAGGAGAGAACCTAGAAGACGGTAGCTCTACAGGGACCGATTGGGGAGGCCGGATATGTACCATGCTGGAGGTAACTCAGACATAATGTACATGTGTGCAGCATGGCTCAAACTACAAGTCACATTCAGATAGCATCTTTTCTGGATTCAGATGCATTTAATACATTTGAATAGCTAGCCACATAGCTTCTTGCGAGAGTAGCACTTTGGTACGTAGGAATCTAGGGAGTAGTGTGATTCTTTTGTAACCTCTAGTACCACATTTCATGTCAGTTTGGTGACACATTCTGTGTTCTGTCCCAGATTTCCTGTGCAGTAAATGCTGACCTCGTTTCCAGTTTGCAGAGGTCTAAATTTAACTGTTTTCAAGGAGTAGTATACTTTTTAATAAATCTCGCAGAGAAAGTATTTAATTCTAACCTGAAACCATGAACGTTATGACCTCTTTGTGAATCCTAATAAAGGAAGCATTAAGACAATTGAATCATTTTGAAAATCCTAATATCAAAATAATCCTCACAGAAACCAACATTATGTCAAAACACAAAACTGTCATATGCTTGCAAAGAAATCTAACCCATTGTCATCCTAAGCAATGACTGATAGGAATGCGAGCATAAGGGACTGAAATCCCTCAGATTTGTTAACTCTGAATACTGCCAAGATGACTGACTGAATCTCCTCACTTTTAAAAGGGTCCAATGGCTTACGGTACTGTCTTGCATTACTCAATCACTCAGTGATTGAAATCACATCAGTTCAAAGAATTGACAGACCAAGCCTTATCTACTGAGCAAATTACTTTGAAAAGACATTGAAAATACATATTTCAAATGATTTTGCTCAATGGGTATGTTCTTTATTATTTTGAAATGAGAATCTTCCATTCTACACACATACTGGCTAATCAAGAAGGTTTAATCATTATCTTTTAGTTTTTTGCATTCATACTGGCAGACCCGATTCTAATATATATTGGTCTTTTGATCAGAAAAGATCTGGGGTGAAAAGATCTGATGGGATTGGCAGGATACTAAAAGAATTAGAAAATAAATATATGAGAACCAGACAAATCCAGATCGGGTTGGCTAAATTTCCTCGAGAGCAACCAACCCAATATTGGATTTGGACAAAGTGAAACTGACTGTGAATATCAACCTAAATCAGGTTGTGCTACTCCAGATATAAGTAATCAACAGGAGAGATAGATTTGCATTCTCTGTATAAACCTGTGGGCACAATTACTACCTGACACCAACGCTAGAAATCGATTAGATTATATTAGCCTACATAATTCTTTAAATATCTGTGCTGGCCCAGAAATGTTTTTACATTTTCAACTACTACCTTTTAACACAGATATTTCAATGAATGACGTCACTTTGGGACATCTTCAATGCCTCTACCAGCAGTGACGTCACTGTTGAGAAGCATGTTCAAAGAACTGTTCATTTCTGTATATGAGCGTGTTTAGAATACAGACCAGAACAAAAAAGATTACGATCCTGATATTTCACAACAGTATCGTTCTAAGGGGGAAATTTGAGTGCCAACCTACGTGTGTGTCGTCGTTGTACAGATTCATGCAGAGGTATGAATCTGCCAGCTCGTTCAGTGAAAATGAATGGATGGATGATGTCTGTACACAACCATGTCAGTGTTTTAACTGACCTTCTGTTTGCCTCAAAAATTGTTTCATTAGATTCTCATCATAATGAAAGTGGCACATTGAAATCGAAGGATTTCGTAGTCAGCCCGCGTGTCGGCTTTCTCCTGATACTTATAACATGCCCCTTGTGTTTCCTTTGGATTCCTGATGTTTCAAATGTTTTCAAATGTTTCAACATGGTCATGACATGTTGATTTCACAAATCCAAAATCTTTCAGATTTGTTACTTCCGACACTAGATCCTTCATTGTTGATCACGCGTTATACTACTAGTACCAACATTTACATTAAACTCTGCACCACTTTCAACACATTTAGTCCATCAAAGTATTTATTTTGCACATCACATTTCTGAGAAAGTCCATCATTTCTCAATCTACTGGAGCGAAACCGTTATGACCGCTTAACACTCTGACACGAACTATACTCTTTCAGCCAAGGCCCTTTTCTGGTTGAATTTATGTTGCCTCCAGTCATCTTTCTCGTTTAGAGAAAACAGTGTAATGATAATAGATGACCTTGATGGAAAAGTAAAGACCATGGCTCAGACATTGTCATTATGGAACTATACTCTTTTCTCCTGTCAGAGGACAAATGCCTGTCAGCTCACCACACAGGACCAACTGAATCAGAACGGGAATGTGATCTTTTTGAGCTGCTGTTGGCGGGGTGCAGTCCCTATATCTATGTGTCTTAAAACCAGGGTGAACTCAGCATGGGAGGACACGCCGTCGGGATTCACTCCATTGCCCTCACAGCAGCATTCGCTGTCATTAGTCAATAATTATGTCTGTCCTAGCGTCTGAAGAATCACAGTAACAGGTTTCAATGGCGTCATGTGGTAGAGTAAACATGGCAATCTGTTGCTGCAATACGCCAGGGGAATGGAAGCCGTGTGGGGCAGGTTGGGGAGGTAAGCCAGTCGGGCTGTTCAGATCAAACCCCATGCATCCACCACTGGCGGGGCGGCGTGAAGGAGAGGCAGCGACACCGAGCCAAACATGTTTAGTGAAGTCACTCACGGGGGGTGGGTCAGGAGGAAATGCCTTGTGACCAGCCTCTACCCCTTCCCACCACCCCTCCAAATACCCACTCTGCATGTCAATGGACCTATCTGCCGCTGGCAGGCAGCAAGGACGATGGAACAAAACGGGCAATAATGAGCAGATGAGATTTTTTAGGAGGTCGAGTATGAAGAGTTGAGCGTGATAAATGAATTCAACAAGTCATGACAAAGAGAGTTTGGCTCTTACCCATTCTGAGATTTGCAGTTAAAATCCTCTGTCAGATCGCCATCAATGCCGGGGTACAATCTGGTAAGGGTACCTAAACAGTAGGCTAGGCATAGGTGCAATGGTGGCGTTGAGGAATGCGGCCAGTCAACCTTTTTCACGAAGTCTAATACATCAGTGGGTGTAAAAAAAAAAGATTTCAGCGCAGCATCCAAGCCATGCCTGCAGCTGGCTAGAGCCTCAATTGTCTGAGAAAATGCTAATGCCGGCTCTCAGTGTTTTCAGTGAAAGACGCCACGCATTGTTCAAGCCTGCACCGGTTTGAAGGGGGGGGGTCTTCCCTGCCGCATCACCCTTTTCACTGCTCTCATCCATATTCATCGAGTGGCCCGTCCGTCTGCAGCAGCGTGGACGATTGACAACTCATCCGGCCAATCGGCAACCTCCTCCCCAATCGCGTCATGTCCCCTCCCCCCTCGCCTGTCCCCCCCAAATTTTGATTTTCTCCACCGCTCCGCCTCTTTTGACGCAGATCTATAAAGCGTAGCGGCCCATTCACTTTCTTTTTCATTGGAAAATGACAAAAGCAAATCTAGCGGTGGGGTTGGTTTGTGCGTTTCATTGGAGGGATTCTGGGGTGACCTTGAGCAATGGCTGAAAAGGTGTATGGACGATGAAGGAGGTGGAGAGGAGTGATCTGAGTGTGCACAGTACATCCCCCTCCCCATCTCTCCCACCCTCTTTCCTTGGACGGCCATGTTTGAGCAGTTGGGAGGGAGGGAGGGGGGACTATCCACCACTGCAAATGGCAGTGCCGCAGAATGGTCGGGTGGGGGTGATGGGACGGGAAGGGGGGGCGAAGCCAATCACTATGTCTATAAATCATATAGACTGTAGGAGACCGATCCGTGTGTAGGTTGGCTCCACTCAATAGTAATTTCCAGGGAACCTCAGGAAACGCTAGTAGAATTTGCCTAGCCGCTTTGTACATATTCCAGATACATGTCCGTGCATTTAATTCACAGAGCAAACAGATAAAATAACCAAAGCACATCAGCATCTGGGCAAATATGTTGCAGTAAATTCGACCGATAAAATGTTAATTGTGTCGCCAGGCTGGTGTACATAATAACCATTGTCTCTGAGTAGGCTCCCTCCTCTCTCCCTCTGCCACCTGGCAAATTCATAGTCCGCTCACGTCACATCGCTCTGCAAGGGCACCTGTGTCTTTCAACAAAAAAATACACCAGCTCACATTCCCATGCCAACCTTTCCATTAGCAACATTACCATATCATACCTAATCCTTCAGCTACACAGGCTTAGTAAAGGCACCCGAGCCAGCAAGAGGGGCTCAGGACATGAGCAATTACAGGCTAAATTAGCATGACCAATAAATAAAACAATATGTGTTTTGAGGAGAGGGGTGCTACTGATAAAGAAGCAATAGGCTAACTCTGCACGGAGTTGCCAGTAATTCTCCAGGATTCCAAAATGCACAATAGGCACTCATCAATAAAAACCACCAGCACCTTACTTCTTTGTTATGGTAACTGCGATTCATGTTAATGACCAACAGGAAGGATGTGATCAATAACAGACAAAGTGTGTGTAAAGACCAAAAGGGATGCGGGTCATCCAGCTGTGTTACCAGAAAAAAACTAATAGAACCAAAATCACATGAACATAAGACACAATTATTCATTCGGTTTACTGGATTATGCCAAAATGCCATACAACTTTTCCCCAAGATAATGGGACTGTCTTATCAATACACAGTAGTTGTGCACCTGTCATTTAACATTACCATTCCAGTAATCAGGATTTGTTCCATATCCCATTATTGATGGCTTACACAGGCAAGTAAGTTGCAAAGAGAGACAAAGTCTTTTAGTAGGCTACACCAGCTGTGGAAAAACAGCCTATTCTCAGCATACATACGGAGCCTACAGGCAACTTGACATAAAAAAGTAAACACTAACATAGCGTTTAGCCAGCAGCTGCCAGAACAGCTTCAATGTGTCTCAGCATAGATTCTAAAAGTTTCTAAAACTCTATTTCAGGGATACAACACCTTTCCTCCCGACAAATATTCCATAATTCAGTGTTTTGTTTATGGTGGTGAGAAACACTGTCTCAGACGCTGTTCCAGGATCTCCCATTAGTGTTAAACTGGGATGACATCTGTTGACTGAGATGACCAAGGTGGCAGATCATGAAGAATCAACAAGTTGAGGCATCACCTAAGCTCTTGTCAAATGTGCCCAACATTTTTGAAAGCCCCAGCCTCTAGCTATAATAACCCAAAATAATGGGTTACAACATTTGATTTCATTGCCTTAAGCATGATAGAATCTGCTTAAAATTATATCTGCTTCCATTTAAAAATGCCTAAGTCATTCAGAGGAACTTTCAGCAGTAATAGTTTTGAAACTTTCATAAATTGTCACTCCAGGAGCATTGGTCCCACCACCCTGGAGTAGTAATCTCCAATAACCAACTGAGCTACACGAGACACACATTTAATAATGTCTTTTGATATACAATGTTTCTGCCATTAACAACAGCAGCACAGCCCCCAGACATATCAATGAAATGTCCCTCCCGCTTTAGAGGAGTAAAACTGAAGACATTGTAGTCCAAGGTCTGAAACCATATTATATAACATATATTATATTACATATTATATCTGTTAGCACTATTATTTTACAATTTTTACAGACCAATAGTTCTCAAGTGGTACATACTGTGGTGACCAAAACTCATGAGATAGTATTAGAAGGTGGAAAAAACCACCTGGTTACACATGATGCACCTCAGGACAGTACAGGTGTTATGAAGAACTTAGACTCCAAAAGAACCTTTTAAATCTCGTCGGCTTCGTCTAGATGCTCCACTCTACGGAAGCAACAGATTCCTTAGAGTAGGACTGATGGTGTCATAGCGACGGCTCGAATGCCATTTAAAAAATGTCAATATATAGACTTTAATATTATTATTATTATTATTTAAATATTTTCAGGCATCACATAAGAAATGTTTTTAAACTGTATTACAGAATCTAGGCCAAGATCATTAAATACTCCATAGGTTGGTGTCATGTTAAATGCCATGGCCAAAAGTGAGCGAATGAAGAACGGTGAGGTTGGAACTGGTGTTAGAGCCAGGAATGCAATCAGAATTGTAAGACCATCATTATACTGAGTCATTTGTAGTACTCGGGGGGAAAATGTGATTTTCTGTAGACTTATATGTAAGTGGGGAACATTGCAATTCTCTGTGTACTTCAATGAGAAAACAAGATCCAGTACAGTAAACTTGATTTCAGAGTAGATTTCATTACAGTTCAGTAGATTACAGTTCAGTTAAGAATGGTAAATGCAGACAGCCAGGGTATGTGTGACTGTATATTACAGGTAAGACATCACACTGCTCCAATTAATAACCAGTTTATAATAGAACAAGGCATATACTGTCCATATACCACACCCCCTCACGCATTTGTGTATGTGTAGTTCAGTATAGTACAGTAATTACAGTACAGTAAGTAAAGTGAAGCACAGCAGACTCAGTAATCCATTTATTAGATACACCCATCTAGTACAAAGGTGGACCCCCTGCCTCCCGAACAGCAGGAGTTCTTTGAGTGATGGAGTCTACCAGGTGTTGGAAATGATCAACAGGAACGTGGGTCAACAGGGACGTGGGTCAACGGGGACGAGGGTCAACGGGGACGAGGGTCAACGGGGACGAGGGTCAACGGGGACGAGGGTCCACGGGGACGTGGGTCCACGGGGACGTGGGTCCACGGGGACGCGGGTCCACGGGGACGCGGGTCCACGGGGACGCGGGTCCACGGGGACGCGGGTCCACGGGGATGTGGGTCAACAAGGATGTGGGTCCATGGGGAAGCGGGTCCATGCTGACACAACAGAATCACGTCGATACTGTGAGTTGGACAGGTTGTACGGTTGTGCTGCAAATGGCTTGTTCCAAACCCAAAGTGCTCTACTTGGTTGATGTCTGGGGACAACGCAGTAAACTGACTCAAGTAAACTGAACTCACTCTAATGTTCCTTGAACAACAACACTATAGCACTGAAGGGACGCACTGGGTCAGCAACAATGTTCAAATGCAATGTGGTGTTTAAAAATTGCTGAATTGGTATCAGGTGCCAGCGTATCATACCACGCTCCAAGTCACATATATATCAAGGCATTTGAATCACTGTTTAAACTGAAAGTTAGAATTGGCAATACAAGTAATCCATCTGCCTGCATTACATAACAAGCCATGGCCAAGTAACTTACTGTCTGTAGGTGCAATCAATGTTCATGAACGGGGAATTGTGCTTAATAAATGTTCACTATGATGGTAATTCAAAAGTCCATACTTAAACTAGTCGTTCCTTATTTCCCCATACATTTGTAGAATTCCTTAATATAGCAGATCTGTAAAAAATCCACAACATCTGTCACGTCCTGGCTATGCCCCTAGCCATCTTTGCGCTGGCTGGGGCCATAGTCAGGACGTGGCCAGAAGAGGTGCCTCTAGGCACCTCTATGTGCATTGGTTTCCCCAATTGGAGGCAGGTGTTCGTTATTGCCTCCAATTGGGGAACCTATTTATGTTGAATGTTTGCACACAGTTGTGTGGTTCATTTTGGTTGTTAGCCGTAGGCTATTATACCCAGTCATCGTGTCTGATTTAAGTTTGTAAGTTTGTTTTCTTTCTTTATTAAAAACCATGGATTACTATTCCAACAGCCGTTCTGCCTCTGCCTATCTGTCCTCATACACCGGACCTTATGACAACATCACTGAGTGTATTTTACTAATGGATTGTTCAGTACATTAAAGGACATTCAACCCCACCCCAAATGGCTTCAAATCCCAGATGCACATCGGTAAACAGTGAGGTATCATGCCAAACTCTAAATGTAATGATTTTACACAGTAAAAACAGGGACATGAGCAACGAGTGTGGCCACAAGGGCAAAAAGGGTGAAAGAGTGATGAGGAAGGCTATATTAGGGTTTGTTACATGTGTGACTTTTACAAATATTTCAAATGAATGCTTAAAATACTTTACCACCACGTAACAATCAAGTCACTTTGTGTTTTCACATAACTTCGTGGATCAGCTCTGTTTGTATTTGCATCCTCCATGTGGTAGTCTACCAGTTTATAGTGGCTAAAGGTAGAACATTTTAGCCTGCAGCCGGTAATTGGTGAATTACATTGGGTGCTATGAGGAGTAAAGTTTTGTTTACTGGACTTGAAAATATTTCTGCAGAAGCAAAGCATGGCGTCTTAAATAAATGGCCATGACATGTTGAAGATCTAAGTTATATTTACAATTGTGATAGTTGCAGTTCATGATTTTGTTTTTACAATAAAACATTTCAATTTCCTGTGTGGTATTTTTCTGAAGTGTACTGTCAATGTCCATCTAATTAAGTCCATGACGAGAGCGCCGTTTCTACACCATCAATTTTCCACTGAAAGGAAAACAATGGGAAATCTCCAGGTGAACAACATAAAGAGGTGGCGGGGTTGAAACCTGACATATTCCAAATGGGGCACTATCCCTCTTAATGTACAAAGGCTGGTTTGTATTTTATTGAAGATTTATCAAGAGACTGATGGCTAGACTGATAACTGCTACAGTAGGCGTTTCAGATGGCTACACTGATGTAATGGGCTTTTAAATGCACTGTACGCTTGTGAAACAGGCTTCAAAAGTATTATAATAAAAATCAACAAGAGTAGTGTAACATTAGGCATCTAGATTTACGGTTATTTCACCTGATTGGCACAAGAGAAAAAGTAGTAATTTCTAAGCCGGTTTCTAAGATATCGGTATGTCAAATGGGCTGATGACAAGTTACATTCCCTCACACTGTGGCTGTAACATGAGTTAGCTTACTGCAACATGAGTTACTGCATGACACGCTGAAGACAATGTATCTGACCAAGGACTAGTGCAATGTCTTACCTCCCGTGTTCGTGCGCTTGGTACAACAGTCCTCCTCCGTCGGAGTTAGTGGTCGTTTACGTGAGTCGGGGGGATCCGACTCCATGTGGATCTGTTGACTGTGAAGAGGATTCAAGAAAATCCCGTTTTGTTCAACTGCTCCACCGGCCATCATTTTCCGACTGTCAGTTTGTACCTAATTTACGTTATTCCACAGCGCCTTCACAACATTACATGTAGGTTCTCACAAAATAATCCAAGTTTTTCCGTTTTGACTTAAATGTCTTTACGTTATTCTTTTTGAGAGCACCAAAATGACAAGCAACACAGCGCATTCGGTCCTGCTTGTTCTTCTCGACTCCGCTTGCAGTTGGCTGATATGAGCGTCACAGAAAGCTAAATATAAAAATCCATTGAGTGAAATGCATTCATTAGCGCGCTCCTATCACGTCAAAAGCTTTGTGTTCTTTGTGTGATTTTGCCTAAGAATAATACGCAATAGTCCATCTATGTGCCTTAAAATAATGCCGTAAGTCAGCAGTGACATGAACTAGCCTATAAAAAGGTCAAAACAGCTGGAAGATTTGCGCAAAATAGCTCGGAAAGAAATATACTTTAAGTCATCTTCACGCCATCTTCTGGGATAAACATGTAAGTCGATGGCAGTTCGACTGCAGTCGCCCAAGTACAGCTGTTGTTATTGTTGTCTTTGAAGTGGAAGAGGGAAATCTTATTTCAGAGCTCAAGCAGAACACTGCCGCTGACCGGTAAAAGAAGCACACGAGCCACCAGGGCATCTTCAGCGGGAAGGCTTTGAATCAGCATCCACGTTTTTGCCCCGTGGTCGGGCCTCTGGTCTAAAATAGCATTTAAGTAGCTGTCACATTTTTACATTGATACAAACTGCAAAAACTGGCCAAACTATACCCCATGCTTTCAAATGATCAAGTAACATGTAGGCCTACGATGCTTCGTAAAGTAAGTTTTAGATTTGGATTGTTGGTTCTCTCGAAAACAGATAATAAGCCAGGCATTCTATGACTGATCAATATATATTAGCCTAATCGTTATAGAATGTTTTCACCTGGAAACATATTGGGGAAAAATCCAATAATAAAAACTAGCCATAAGCATGTCATGGCTCAAATGGCTTGATAGCCATTGGCTCAATCAGCAAATTAAAACAAACCGTCCCACTACATCCAATTAAAACAAACCAATTTCCCACTACATCCTCCCTGTATATCTCATGCGCCACCGTTTTTATTCCCCTTGTATGGCTGCTGGTTACTGAATAATATTTAACTACGATTAAATGTTAATAAAAAACGAATCCAGATTGCTGATTGGCTGATAGCCGTGGTATATGGGACTGTTTACACGTGTATGGCATCATATACATTTTGACTGCCTTGAATGCTTTGTAAGCACACGTTCTATCGTAGTTTTGCTACAGTAGTCGATAGCTCTTGAAGCCAAGTTCCACTGAACCTTGTTAAAATCATTTGAGTGTAGTGCCAAAATATAATATTATCTGTCCAACTTCTTGCCAATAAATAGATAGTGTTTGTACTCTTATTGGGGTAGATTATTCAAGCAATAAGCACATCTGCCACCATTTTTTTCTTGGTCTGGCAATTAGCTTGCCAGCTCAGATCGTTCCTTTGCTAATTAAGTAGCCGAAATGGCATATTCCTTTCTAAGTCTCTGGGAACATTTGTGTGAGGACACACTGCTCGAGTCCTGCATTTGGAAGCCCACCTCGAAGTATTGTTATTGGCAAAAATTTTACGATTTCAAAAACATTACTTAGTAAAGTCCCTCCCACAAGGCCAACTTTGAATGTAAGGTGTTCCAGGCTCATATGTGCTGCAAGCAAATGCTTGGGGACGAGTTTAGGTATCATCAGATCCTCATGGTTGCACAGTCCTTCAGGTGGCACATTGTATGCTTTCTATTCAAGAGTGGCTTCTGTCTAGCTACTCTACCACCAAGGCCTGTTTGATAAAGTGCAGCATAGCTTGTCCTTTTGGCAGGTTCTTCAACCTTAGCAAAAAAAACCTCTGAAGCTCTGTTAAAGTGGCCTTTGGGTTCTTGGTTACCTATCTTCCCAAAGGCCGTCTTGCACAGTTACTTTGTTTGGCAGGATGGCCATCTCTAGCAAGAGACACAGTGGTTCTGATCTTTTTCCCTTTTACAGTGCGGAGCCCACTGTGCTCCAGTGAACTTCCAGATATTCAAATTTTTTTATAACCTTCCACAAAACTGTTGTCAGAGTTGGTCTGTGTAGAGTTCTTTGGACTTCATGGCTTGATTTTCACTCAGTCATGCACTGTCAATTCTGGGACCTGATATAGACAGATGTGTGCCTTTCTAAATCATGTCTAATCAATTGAATTGTCCACAGGATTATTCAAATCATGTTCTAGAGCCGAGGAAAGGACACATCTGACCTCAATTTGGATTTTCATGGCAAAGGGTCTAATGCAGATGGTTGCTTTGTTTAAGGTGTAGAAAATATTGTTTGAGACAATTTGGGTGCTATAGTTGTTATAGTTTGGGCAATTACATTCCTAACCTCTAGGGGCACACACTGCAGTTGTAGGCACATGTGATCTATTATGACCACAGGGATTTTTAATGTAATGGTGTACCAAGCATTGGATTTTAAGTCAGGTAGTAGTCAAATTGTGTGTGCTTGGGTATATACATTTTAGTCCACTTAGCACTTTGACATTGTACTGTTAATATTTATCACCATGGCAGGGTTGTCATATGGTTGTGGTTGTGATATGGAGAATGTGGCTTGAATGCACCACCGTCTGCTCCATCACGGACGTAGCACCAACGCCCCCAAAAAAGGCACGAAAGTTCCAGAATCTTCCAGGGGTAGCCAACAAAGCTATCCCCACCCCCTGCCCAACTGCTACTCGTTCGGACTTGGTCAGAAGCATAAAGAGGTTACCAGAGAGCAAGCGGTAGGAAGAAAGCTGGAAGAGAAGCCCCAAGAGAAGAGCCGGTGGCAGAAGTATGTGGAGTTGGAAAGAGCGCATGTAACTGAGGACAGAAGGAGGGCAGCTACAAGACCTGATACCCAGTAGGGATAGTGATCGCTTGGAGAAGAGTGTGTAGGCCGCTGGAGAGACGACCACCCTAGCCATTTCCTCCCAAACCACCACAGAAGGCCATCCTAAAGATGACTCCGCCTCTCTGTCACTGCAGTTTATTTGAGGTTGATTGCTCACTCTCCTCCTTCCCACACCTTTCTATTTCTGGTATTAAAACACCCTCCAGGAGTTTTAACACTTGTTCAGTGACCGTTCCTTGAGTCTCTCCCTGTTACATGAATGATCAAGATGCAAGTGAGGATGAACTTTATGTACCAAATTACAACAAAAATAAATCATAGCAAGGACCATGATGTGGTCAGAATTGCGGAAAAGCAATTGGGTGGGAGTGGTTTTATAAATGGACCTATGAAGTGAGTGCATAGAACCGTACTTAAAGATACAGAGGAAAACATTTACAAAGTTACTGTTCTACTCCCAGAATTGCCAAACAAGCGATAAAATTGAGATTGTGATCATAAAATAAGTGAAATATTATAAGATTTGGCAGGATATTGATGCATACAAATGGGGAAAGTGCCGCAGTAAATTATCCTGAATCTTGAAACACTTAAGGGCTGAGTTAGGTGCCATTTTCCAGGTACATTAGCCAAGTTACCACAGGGGATAGTGGGTATTACATTAGAGGTTTCTATAGAAATTATGAACTCCTTGAAAGGTGCTAAAGAACTGGAAAAAAAGATAATTTAAAGGGAAAATGCTGGTTATCAGTTAGACATCTCAAAATTGTTACTTAGATTTGAGGATCAATTGCTGACTTGAGATCAGTTGTGGTTGTTTAGTTATGAGATATACAATAGGTGCCACTTGTGTGCTTCAAATGTTCATGCATCGCTCATACAGCACCGGAAAAAGAATCCACTGCACCTTTTTCTTTCCTTTCCAAAAAAGTTGAGTGAGGAACAGAAAGGAAAGAAAAAATAAAGTTGCAGTGGTTGCTTAATTCTTTCCAGAGCTGTATATCAATTGTGTGTAAAGGCAAAATCATGTGCAAGATGGGATGAGGAACATGAAAATGCGATGTGTGGACCAGACCTTAAGGTCAGGAGTTGCAGCTGTGGAGTGAATATAATGCAGCATATGGTAGATGTATAGCACAGCAGAATGCTTTGGAGACGAAGAAACATAGAACATCAAATAATCTCTCATATGCTGTGGCAGTGAGGAAATAGAAATCTAAGCACCAAATGTAGTGTGTCAACTAATTCTGAGGTCATTCGTGTTAGCTCAGGCTACATTCAAGAAATCCTGTAAGCAATGCATGCGCAGTCAAAAGGAAATGGCTGATTGTAAACCCACACACACTGGCTCTATCCAGAATAGAAAGGTGTGGGAGGCCCAGTGCAGAACTGAGCAAGAGGACAAATATATTAGAACGTCTAATTAAAGAAACAGACACTTTACATGTCCTCTACTGTCAGCTTCATTTAATAGTATCCACCAATTACCAGTCTCAACATCAATAGTGAAGATGCGACTCCAAGATGCTGGCCTTCTAGGCAGAGTGGCAAAAGACACCTCAGAGCGGCCGATAAAAAAAAAAATGGGAAAAAGAAAAACAGACACTGGACAGAGGAAGATTGGAAAATTGTTATGAACAGAGAAATGTACGTTTGAAATGTTCAGATCACAAAGAAGAAAATTGTTATTGGGAAGCAAATGTGACAAGAGCAAAATGTAGTATTTAGTTGCAAATCTCTGGCATGCAATGACAGAAGTGAGTCTTTTACATCACCAAACCCCTGGTGTCATCCTTAGAGTTGCTTTTCCAAACAATAAAACAAATGACTCCCTCTAAATAGTCAATTTCTATGCACAACACATTGCAATTAACTGCCTGTCTCTGCCTAGCTTGGCTGATGTCGCTACTAAATGTATTCCCATATACGCTTCTTTGTTCTGCTCTACTGAAAAAAATGCCCTGCATTTAGACTAGACTACCCAATGTATAGCGCTTATGTCCACGATAGAGTACGGTTACAACAGACCAATACTACGCTTGTTCAACATTTCTGTCACCCACAAGCAGCAGTGGAGTCACGGAATGAAGCTCTGAGCAGCAGCCAGGAGACGAGGCAGAATGTATCTTCCACAGGTTCCATGTCAACAAGAAAAATTCTGAACAATCTAGACATTTATGCAAATCAGTTAATTTCAGATGTACATTTATTTACAACAAACGTTATGCAAATGCATACTTATTACACGCAAGTAGATATTATTTACACTGTCTTAATTAGCACAGGTACAGTCACTTTTTTGTAGTTCTTAGATTGATAGGGCACTATGCTTGTTTCACTCTGCAGTGTCCCGTTCTGGTATCGGCTGAACTTCGGAGCCTGTGGTCTGTGATATCCTATCAGCCAGCCGTTGAAGGACCAAGTCCGCAGTGCTTGTCAGACTGTGCTGGAGAGAGGGCGAAAGGGGAACAGATGTTTGGCACTCCAAAAGACGATCTGAAAACCACCTATAATACACATTGGTCCTGTGCTCCAGTATGTTATTTCCATGTGGTATTTCAGCCTCACTGAAACAGAACCAGATCCAAAATAGTCCAGAGGATTTTGCCAGTCAAGCCCCACACCTTACCCATTAACAACCAAATAAGGTTTGTCTTAAATGCGCTGTCAAGTTGCAGATGTCACGCTAATTCTCTAGCTGGCAGCCACGTACAATAAATCAGAGAACTGCAGTAAAGACAAGGAGCGGGACTTCAACTAGCCACTAGATGGAGCTGTTGTTTAGACAAATGTTTTTTATTAATTGTGGTCCTCTTTATACCAGGTACTGGTCATATAATTAGAATATCATCAAAAAGTTTATTTATTTCAGTAATTCCATTCAAAAAGTGAAACTTGCATAATGTATACAGTCATTCCACACAGACTGATATATTTCAAGTGTTGATTCCTTTTAATTTTGATAATTATAACTGACAACTAATGAAAACCCCAAAATCAGTATCTCAGAAAATTAGAATATTACTTAAGATTTTTAGAAATGTTGGCCAACTGAAAAGTATGAACATGAAATGTATGAGCATGTACAGCACTCAATACTTAGTTGAGGCCCCTTTTGCCTGAATTACTGCAGCAATGCGGCGTGGCATGGAGTCAATCGGTCTGTGGCACTGCTCAGGTGTTATGAGAGCCCAGGTTGCTCTGATAGTGGCCTTCAGCTCTTCTGCATTGTTGGGTCTGGGGTATCGCATCTTCTTCCTCACATTACCCCATAGATTTTCTATAGGGATACGGTCAGGCGAGTTTGCTGGCCAATTAAGAACAGGAATACCTTGGTCCTTAAACCAGGTACTGGTAGCTTTGGCACTGTGTGCAGGTGCCAAGTCCTGTTGGAAAATGAAATCTGCATCTCCATAAAGCAAAACTTCCTGGTAGATGGCTGCGTTGACCTTGGACCTCAGAAAACACAGTGGACCAACACCAGCAGATGACATGGCACCCTAAACCATCACTGACTGTGGAAACTTTACACTGGACTTCAAGCAATGTGGATTCTGTGCCTCTCCTCTCGTCCTCCAGACTCTGGGACCTTGATTTCCAAAGGAAATGCAAAATTTACTTTAATCAGAGTACATAACTTTGGACCACTCAGCATCAATCCAGTCCTTTGTGTCTTTAGCCCAGATGAGATGCTTCTGACGCTGTCTTGTTCAAGAGTAGCTTGACACAAGGAATTAGACAGCTGAAACCCATGTCTTGCATATTTCTGTGCGTGGCGGTTCTTGAAGCACTGACTCCAGCTGCAGTCCGCTCTTTTTGACTCTCCCCCACATTTTTTAATGGGTTTTGTTTCACAATCCTCCCCGGGGTGCGGTTATCCCTATTGCTTGTACAGTTTTTTCTACCACATCTTTTCCTTCCCTTCGCCTCTCTATTAATGTGCTTGGACACAGAGCTCTATGAACAGCCGGCCTCTTTAACAATGACCTTTTGTGTCTTGCCCTCCTTGTGCAAGGGGTCAATGGTCGTCTTTTGGACAGCTGTCAAGTCAGCAGTCCCCCATGATTGTGTAGCCTACACAACTAGACTGAGACCATTTAAAGGCCTTTGCAGGTGTTTTGAGTTAATTAGCTGATTAGAGTGTGGCACCAGGTGTCTTCAATATTGAACCTTGTCACAATATTCACATTTTCTGAGATACTGATTTTGGGGTTTTCATTAGTTGTCAGTTATAATTATATGACCAGCCCCTGTATATGCCCACTCCTGCGCCCAGCGGCTTGCTGCGTCCGGTGCACAAGGACTTTTGCAGCAGGGGTTTGAATCCGGACCCCTAACAATTCAGCCTTATTGAAAATGCAGCTTCTCTTAATGTGAAGGCTGAAATTAAGAGAAATCAAGTCAGACCTCTTTATCTTCTTGTACCATAAAATATTTATAAATAAATACATTACACTTGCATATTTTCGGCACTGAATGTTAACTAAAACCTAGTATAAGACAAGGGAACACGAGTAAACAAACAATACTTTGTTACAATTTTTTTTGTTTTTAGTAAAACAGTAACGCAATTTCCAAAATCCAATACCACAAAGTGAAAAATGAACTGCCCCCTTAGGCTGAAAAAGTGAATATGCCACCTTTATTATAATAATTTGTTGGATTTTACTAGTAGTACAGTAAATACTGTTATTGTTTAGAGGGAGGATTCTACATAGTGCACCTTTAACTCAGTGACAGTTCTGGGTTTATGAGCGTGAACTGCTCATTTCAGGTTTTGTCACCACATCCCAATGAGGTTAAGGTCTGGACTTCGACTAGGACATTCCAAAACTTTGCATTACTCATTCTTTAACCATTCTGATATTAACTTGCTAGTATGTGCTTGTTGTCAATTAACGGTGATTGCTTGGTTCTTGTCTTTTGACTTATTTGTCTACAGAAAACTTTGTTCCAGAACCCTTTAGGACCATCCAGGTGCATTGTGGCCAACTAGGTGAGTATTCATGTTCTTCTTAATGAGCGTTGGTTTGTGCCTTGCTACTGACATAAACTCAATTTTTGCCCAGTGGCTTTCTGCTAGTAAAGTCAGGAACACTGACCTTAACTGGGGAAAGACAGGCCAGCAGATTCCTGGATGCTATTCTAGGGTTCTTTGTTACTTCCTGGATGATATTTTTATGCCTTGCTGTTGGAGAGTTTTTGGCAGAACAGTCACCCGAGGGAAGATTCACTAAACTTTTTCCATTTAGACAATATGGCTCTGACTGCAGTTCAGAGGCTTTCCACACTGATACGCATTAACAACTGTTTTCCAGATGTTTTTAGATATTTCTTATGACAGCTAAATTAACAGACTGGTGTAATTTCTTCAGTGTAGAAATGTGCAACATTATTGAAAATCAGACACGGGGTTTGTTTCCGGGCCTCTATATTACAAGAGAGGAAGTAGTATCTAGTTGGCTAAAGTTGACCTACATGGGTTAGGGTTATTTTCAGCCTTGAATAATCACAGTACACCTTGTAGAACCACAGGATCCCTTATTAAAAAAAAACAGGAAAATGACCAGAGGGCTTTTAATTATGTTCCTTATCTTACGTAGGCTGCACAGCAATTCAACTTTCTTCATTGTAAACTACAAAGTGTAACATGCTAGCACATGTATGTGTGTAATTAAAACCTACATTTGAGGTAAGAAGACAGAAAAGATAAAAGGGGGTTAGAAAAAGAGATGATACATATGTAATAATATTTGTCTGCTGACGTAAAATATCTGACAGTGTTAAAGGGCCTACACCGTGTTACAGCCCTCTATTAAGAGTACCTGTAGTATGTGCAGCCCTTTGAGAGTGAGGATGGCAAGCTCCCTCAGCCCATCTCCAGTTAAATCCAGGTAGATGATGGACAGCACTGGGCTCTTAAAGCTCCGCCTCCACAGCAGCTGGAACCGCCCCTCCTCGCCTTTTACTGAATGCTGCAACTTGTAGCAAAGCAGCTCCTGGGGCGTTATGATAATGTTAGTGCCGGACTCATATCGTGTACTGCAATTTCAATAGTTTGAATAATTTTTTTTTTGCTATTCATATGCCTTGTTCCTTATTAGATGCCCCAAGGCCTCACCTGTCCATAAGTTCCCAGTAACAGCTCTTTCTGACCATCAAAATCCAGATCAGTGACTAGAGCACAAAGTACTGCATCACACTTGTCACTCTCCGAGAGGCACACAGGGCTACTCACACCACACTCCTGGACATTCCTGAGTAACACAGAGTTTATAGTTTGACAATCATTAACTGTTAACAACTTTTCTTATGCAAAATCAAAGGCTGTAGAATTAGGAAAATAATAATGAGCAATAATGCTACATAGGATTAAAGTACTTAAAGGGTTAAACACATTACCGGTATTCTACCAGTGCAATGGGGAATAGTTACATATGATATCAAAATGGGGTTTGACACATGATGAAACTAGACTTTTATTAAAATAATGCATATTAAATTACCTAAACCTGAGCTCTTGCACAGCATGACATGATTGTACTATAGATATGCTAGGGATATATTTATGTCACGTTTTGGCCGGTACACTCATGCTGTGCCGGTAGTTTGATTTCCCGTGCCTTTATTTTTCCCAGTCAAAAACGAACACATCCGGACTTGTTATTGTCTTTGACTGCTCGCATCTGATCTCCCTTGTGTCATTATGTGTATGTATAAAGCTGCCCTCTACTTGTCCTGTGGTGTTGTTCATTGCTGCATGTTCCTAGTGAGTCTCTGTTCGTTTCACAGTTATCCATCAGCACTTTGTTTCATACCAGTTTATGTTTTCATATTCTTTGTTCATTTTATTGAAAATGACGTTCGACTGCAAGTAAGCCTGAGCCTGGTCCATCCACACATCACATGACAATTTTATAAATACTGTATATTCATAGACATAAATGCTTATAGATGTACAATGAATGTGTTATGGAGATGTAACAAACATTTATACAATGTATTCTTAGAATCTAATATGCCTGTCACACTAACCTGTACACAACAGCCATTTCAATTGTGCTGGTCACCAGGAGATTGTAACCAGTGTCTGAGAATAGTTGGGAGAAAAAAATGACAAAATAATTACTGTTATTTTATTAAACTGAAACAGATTTTTCCATTTCATAATGATTGTCAGCATAACCAAACACTCCCTCTTAGAGTGCCTATAGAATAGACATTGACATCCCCCTTGAACGTGTGGAGTTTGATAAATTTGACCGATACACCACTAATTAGTATAATTACCATTTTCCTTTTCCATTCTAGTTATTTCTACTGCTGTGACATCACCACACATTTGGTTGAATGGTCTACAATACCTTGTTTATCCTGTTCAGAATGACAAATAGAAAGGACAGGGAACAGGTACAGGGAATGTAGCGCTATTTGACCCTGAGCATAGTGAGAAGTCACAGGTAAGTGTTGGCGCTCATATACAATGTCACCTGTGTCTTGTCCAGCGCTGTCGACTGAGTCCACAGGTTCCGGCCGGGTCTGCAGGGGGAAGAGCGTCACGGTGGAGATGGGACTGTCTTGCTGCACACGCCAACTCTGCACAACCTCTAATCCACAAAGACACACGTGGGAACAGAAACAGGAAGGGTGTTGGTATTTGTACCATGTGCGTGACATTGTGTCCTTAGACTTACTACGCCTCAGCAACCGATGACTGTTCTTACAGGGAAAGTTTATTTACGGATGTTTTTTTTTTTATCTACGCTGAATTGCTAGGTATTTACACGGCCATCTTATTAAACATAATGCATATGTTTTATCATGTGTAAATGTGTTACTTTTTTACTTCGGTTAGCTGAAAAATAAGTTTGATTGCAAATTGCCTTTGATTCCTTTTTAGGGAGCTACTTTTAACCAAAAGACTTTGAGCCCTTGTTTAAAGCAGTGCACTATATGGGAAATGTAGTATAGCAGTGGTGAGTTGTAGTTTACAGGCCATAACTACCTGGTATAGTCTGGTCAACCAGAGCCAGCCCCACGCAGCCATTTTGACAGCCAAAGGCGGAAAGACGACGGCCGCCAGGGATACTCAGCACATCAAGCCACAACACGCTGCAGAGAGATGGAACAGCAATGACACACAACCAAACAAACTCAGTAGGGAAGAGCAGAGAGTGAATGCAAACTAACTTGCTGGGCAGCTCTCGAAGCTCAGGGAACAGTCTCTCCACTGGCTGCTCCTCAAACTGATGAAGGGAAGCGTTCTATTAGAGAGAAAATGTATTTACTAGTTTCCCACATGAAACACTCACTGGACACATCAATGTTATTATAGCTTCATATATTTATATTTATTTTCAGCTGCATTTCTACTAACCTTTTAATTTGAAATTCTGTTGGGGGGGCGGTATTACAGAAGGTTACAGCCAGGTAATATATGTGTTAAAAGTGGCAGCAGATGGCCTAATGATTAGGCCAGTAACCAAAGGTTGGCTAGTTCAAAACCCTGCCAAGCACTTAACCTAAAATTGCTTCTGTATATTACTCTGGATAAGAGAATCTGCTAAATGACTATAATATCAATTAACTTGAGCTGGGATGAACATGTCTGGAAGAGGACAAGTGTGTTTTGCCCACAAAGAGCAAAGCATGGTTCGAGAAGTCAAAAATTCTCCATTGATCACAGTTTAAAAAATAAAACATTTGGTTGAATCATAGGGCCACCAAGTCTCCAAGACTTCCATTAAACACCATATCCTTGCCAACAAGCTATAAGGAGGAGTTACATTCATTTAACCACAAGATCTTGATCCGATCAAAATTCCTACGACATGTAGCAAACTCCATTTGCTGTTGTTTATGTCCTGAGGGCAGAGGCTTTCTCCAGGAAAGACATAACTGGAATCCTTAAGGGCTGGAAGGAACGTAATCGACGGTCTTCTACCATGTGTCTATGAGGAAGTGATATTTACTATTGAATAACTCAAAGGTCCCTCAAAGGGCTATTCAAACTATATAAAACAAACCAGATCAAACCTATATTGTTCGTGTCTACGACTCATAATTGGAACTTCAAATTAGCACCCTGTTAGCTGGTAAAGACGGTACAGTTTGACGTAATTGAAATATCACCATCTAGTGGCAGCATTTCGCCACCAAATTCAGATGCATGAAGAAACGAACAAACCCACCCACACCCACCTCTTTGTAAAGATGAATCCTCTGGTCATGACCACTGAGGAGAAACACTGTTTCGTTGCACCCATCTCCACAACTGACTCTGAAGAAAATACAGGATACAGTCATGAACAAAGGATGTGATTTACATGGTGTTGACATACCAGGTCTTTTTTAGCAGATACAGTGAAGTACCAGTCAAAAGTCTGGCCAGACCTACATACTCAAGGGTGTTTCTTTATTACTAATATTTCCCACATTGTAGACTAATAGTGAAGATATCAATATTATGAAATAACACACACAAAATCATGTAGTCACCATAATACATTTCATTTCGTAGGTTCATCTTAAGTGCAGACACTCTTTGCCTCAATGACAGCTTTCCACTATCTACAGTCTCTCCACCAGCTTCATGAGATACACTTGTCATGTAGATGAGTTGTGAGGGGGCCCACACAATGCACAAGGTACGTACTCTGTGTGGTAAAGCTGGAAGGGGGTGAACTGCAGCTCCAGGTTCAGACAGCTCTCTAAGAACAGCACAAACAGCACATAATTAGGTTCATGTTCACTAGGTATGAACCAGAAGACAATGTCAGCTTAGGAACTTGACCTTCTGAATGTACAGAGCCCCTGTACGAGCCTGTGAATACCAAGAGTGAATGTTATTTTGAATTCAGCTGCGGCAGGTGAAGAACAACTCACGTGCAATGGACTCCAGATTGAACTCTGAACCTGGCTCGTAGTCACAGTAGATGTTTAAGAATGGAGTGGCTTTGTCACCAGAGTCCTGGGGGCAGTTAAGACCGGAGTTATGTATACGGTGATGTGCGAATACTATGATCGACCACAGAGAGAGACAGAGATAATCATGGTCATAGAACAATGTCCCAAAACAGAGAGAGACAGGCATGTACAATCGGGACTAGACCGATTGTGATGTATAAAAATAATTTACTGATATATTTTTGTCTGATAGTAACGCCAGAATAATCTTTTCCACTAGTGCAACTGGTATTAAGGCAACAGAACATGATTAGGTAATACAGTGATATTAGATAATGCTATTATATGTAATTATGTAGAAAATGTGATAAACTACCTAAACAATGTTTGATTCAGCTTTGACGAAACATACAAGCAGAACACAGGAGCAGAACCTAATCAGTACATTAGCAGAAGCTCTGGATCTTTATACTGTAGACAAATGAACACCACCCACGCAAGGACAGAATATGTATTAACTAGAAAGGTACTGTAGAGGATGTAAGCATACCTTGATGAAAGTAATGCCCACGACCAGCCCACTATTTGGTGGGGATTTGTTGAAAGCATCGATTGATACAATTTCTGCATCAACTGAAATGACAGTCAGATATATTCAACTTCACTACTGTACAACACACACAGACAGTCACACAAATACATATACAGACGCACATGCACACACACTCAAACACTTGACTCGATGCAATAATGTGCAAAAAAATCGCAATAATTCTAAAGTAACAAGACAATGTAACATTCTGTAACGCTTGTCATCTCATTCTTACCGGGTATGTAGGTGAACTGTACCTCTTTAGCAACAGGTCTGATTTTTTGTTGTAGGTCTTGATACCTGAAACTGACCACTCTGCCTTTCAGACTGGCTGCGAGAAGCTCTTGTTCACCGGCCTGACAGAGTCCGTAGATGTTACTCTGTGATAAAAAACGGCTGAAACTGTCCTCCACGAAAGGACAGGCTTCTTTCCCTTCGCGCAACATAATCGTAACAATTGATTTAATTAGAATACGTAACTATTGGAAAACATCAGCTCATTCAAATAGTCCCAAGACTGCATCCTTGTCGTCGTTGCCACTCACGTCATCAACCTACGTCTTGTGAACGACATTAAAAAAGCACTTCCGGGTAACGAACATAAAACGTTCATTGTTTTAGGAGAAGTAATAATAATAATAATAATAATAATAAACTGAATGTATTCATAGTTTTAGAAAACACACCTCTTTAAACATTAACAATAAATTAGATATGTTCATATTTAAGAGAAACTTCCATTGCGTTTGGGTTTTAAAACATGTTACAAAGGAAAAATGCAAATAATAAGATGTGCGTGAAGTGAAAAAAATGCTGTGGAACCATAGGTTGCTGTGTAATTGCACTTGCTAGGTTGCTAGGTTTTTGGTACAACCCATACCCAAACACTTTTCACAACACAACCCAGTATCATCGTTTTAAAGACACACACTTTAGAGTGTGTTCTGTGTTTTTTTATGAAAAAAAATATTTTCTATAAAAGTTCATCGTGTCTCATGTCTTTCAGTAGAGACCTGGTGATAGTGATAGTTGTTAATGAGCAGTTTTACTTCCACTCGTCTTAGTTAAAGTCAACAGCGTCATGAACTCTACCAAGCACTAGAACAGATTAGCCAAAACCCTGGTTGTCCCTGCCAGGTAGCCCAAACTTGGCTGCAAATGAATCTTCCAGCACGATCCCAAGTAAACATCAAAATCAACAAGTAAATAGTTGATTGACAAATTCAACATTTTGCAATGGCCATTTCAGTCCCTGGACTTAAATCCTTTGTAATACATGTGGTGCCAGTTCATAGTTTTTTTAAATTAACATCACAAAAGTGTTCCTTATGTATAACTTTCTGATAAATTGTCATCACTCAAAAGAATATTGCCTTCAGAAAGGCATTTTTCATTACTTGACTTGCCATAACTTGCTTTCAATTACAACAGGGTACGATTTTTTAAAAGCTTGCTGAGTCATTTTCCAATTTTTCCAAAAGATGTTCCCTAAATGTTTGTACCACTCCTTTAGAAGCCATTAAACAATGTGTTAAGGGTGGTCACTTTCATGGCCATATTCAGTTTTGAATTGCTCCTAAATATTTCACATAGGCATGCCGTGTTCCACTTGTCAAACAGACAGATTTTATCTAGCGAAACTCTCTGAAATTTTGCATCCTACATGTATCTTAGTTTATTACACATCTGCAATGTCAAACTAGCAACTGCAGACATCAACCACTAGCTGTCAGCATAAAATCATACAAAATCCATGACTTTCTTTTCTATAAATATTTGCAGCCTTTTAGCTTGCAATATAAATACAAATAATCTGTTTAGTAGTCAGGATTTTATTCATACTCATATTCTGTATGCGTCAATGAAGTACGTTGTTTTTCCCTTTGATCCAAAAATTTCTCTTTTGGAGAGATTAGTATAAAACAGAAAACACATTTTAATTGCTTTTGGTCATTGGACAGTAAATGTTCTGGGTTGTACGTTATTCCTGCTACAGTTGGGTGTATTGTGTTTTATTGTTTTTTAATATACAATTCTGAGCAGAATGTGGTATCTTCTGTTGCAGTGCATACTCCCAGTTCCAAAATAGCACTCCCAGTTGCTCTAATACCACCTGGGTAATCTGCTCTCAGGATTACTGTCCACTGTAATCAGTCAAGCAACATCACCTCAGTCTGCTTCCTCTGACTCATCACACACATGCACAATCACAGACAAACACACAGGCAAATGCACACAATAATAATATGCATTTTCAATTGTGCTTTCTTAGTGGTCTTCAAACCTGTCCTAGTCATTGCATGTACAGTATATAGATTTATTTTCTAATCAGACATAAATCCCACTGACTAAGAGAACAGAAGCATGTTGGAATATGAGGAATAGTTTCACAACTTTACAGTGAGTGATCAGTAAATTTTTTAAGGTATCTAGCTAAAACCATATTGATACTGTGACTGATAAGTTTGTGAAAATGTTTTTCCTGGCCAAGAATGCCACCATGTGGCCATGTGAACTAATGCTTTTCAGGACCGTAAAATTCAAATGCATAAGCATGTGTGCCATATTTAGTCACTGATTGAAATGGATAAGAAAATATAAACGTTTGGTCAATTTGAATGTGCTTGCCATAGGGAAAGTGTTTGGAAATTGTGTAACACTTTTCCAGTGTGAATATTGGTGTCTGATTTATAACCATTTATGTGTCAGATCTTCTTGGAGACCCCGAATGGAGTCCTGTATGGGGCTCCCGTAGGGGACTCCCTAATTCTGCTGCGGGACTTCAACGCACAAGTGGGCAATGATAGAGACCCCTAGAGGGGTGTGATAGGGAGGAGTGGCCTCCCTGATCTGAACTTGAGTGGTTGTTTGTCGTTAGAGTTCTGTGCTAGTCATGGATTATCTATAACGAATACCACGTTCGAACATAAGGATGCTCATACGTATACGTGGTACCAGAGCACCCTAGGCCGAAGGTCGATGACCGATTTTGTGATCGTGTCATCAGATCTGAGGCTGCATGTTTTGGACACTCGGGTAAAGAGAGGGGCGGACCTGACAACCGATCACCATCTGGTGGTGAGTTGTGTCAGGGGGTGGGGGAAGATTCTGGACAGACCAGGAAAGCGCAAACAGGTAGTGCGGGTGAACTGGGAATGTCTGGAGGAGGCCCCCTTCTGAAAGATCTTTAACTCACACCTCCGGCGGAGCTTCTCTGACATCCCTGTGGAGGTTGGGGGCATTGAAACTGAGTGGTCAATGTTCAAAGCTTCCATTGCCGAAGCTGCGGTGGGTAGCTGTGGTTTAACGTTCTTAGGTGCCTCAAGGGGCGGTAACCCTTGAACACCTTGGTGGACACCGGTGGTAAGGGATACCGTCAGACTGAAGTAGGAGGCCTTCTGGGATATCTTATCCCAGAGGACTCCTTAGGCAGTTGCAGAGTATCGACGGACCCAAAGGGCTGCGACCTCTGCCGCGAAAGAGGCAAAACAGAGGGTTTGGAGGAGTTCAGTGAAGCCAGGGAGTAGGACTTTCAGTCGGCACCAAGGTGTTTCTGGAAAACCATCCGCCACCTCAGGAGGGGGAAACAGGGAACCATCCAAGCTGTGTACAGTAAGGATGGGACACTGTTGACCTCAACTGAGGAGGTTATTGGGCGATGGAAGGAACACTTTGAGGAACACTTAAATCCCACTAACATACCCTCTTTAGTAGAGGCAGAGCTGGAGGCTGATTGGGAAGCATCGTCAATCTCCTTGGCAGAAGTCACTGGGGTAATTAAACAGCTACACAGTGGCAAAGCTCCTGGGATTGATGAGATTCGTCAGGAAATGTTGAAAGCTTTGGATGTGGAGGGGATGTCTTGGATGACACGCCTCGCTAACATTGTGTGGGAGTCGGGGGCAGTGCCTAAAGAGTGGCGGACTGGGGTGGTGGTTACTCTGTTCTAAAAGGGGGACCAGAGGGTGTGTGCCAATTATAGGGGTATCACACTTCTCAGCCTCCCTGGGAAAGCCTACTCAAAGGTGTTGGAAAGGAGGGTTCGGCAGATAGTCGGATCTCAGATTGATGCAGATTCCGTCCTGGTCGTGGAACAACCGACAAGCTCTTTACTCTCGCAAGGATCCTGGAGGGGGCCTGGGAATATGCCCATCCGGTCTACATGTGCTTTGTGGATCTGGAGAAGGCGTATGACCGGATCCCCCGGGAGATACTGTGGGAGGTGCTGCGGGAGTATGGGGTGAGGAGGTCCCTTCTTAGGGCTATCCAATCCCTGTACCTCCAAAGTGAGAACTGTGTTCGGGTTCTCGGTAGTAAGTTGGACTCGTTCCAGGTGGGGGTTGGCCTCCGTCAGGGCTGCGCTTTGTCACCAATCTTGTTTGTAACGTTTATGGACAGGATTTCGAGGTGCAGTCGTGGTGGGGAGGGTTTACAGTTTGGTGGGCTGGGGATCTCATTGCTGCTTTTTGCAGATTCTGTGGTCCTGGTGGCATTATTGGTCATTGACCTCCAGCACTCACTGGACCGGTTCGAAGCCGAGTGCGAAGCGGTTGGGATGAGGATTAGCACCTCTAAATCTGAGGCCATGGTTCTTAGCAAGAAACCGATGGAGCGCCTCCTACGGGTAGGGAATTAGGTTTTATCCCAAGTAAAGAAGTTCAAGTATCTCAGGGTCTTGTTTTTGAGTGAGGGAAAAATGGAGCGAGAGATTGGCCAGAAAATCAGAGCAGTGGGGGGCGGTCGTGCATTCGCTTTACCGCACCGTTGAGCTGGAAGGCAAAGCTCTCGATATACCGGTCAGTTTCCGTTCCTACCTTCACCTATGGTCATGAAGGATGGGTCATGACTGAAGGAACTAGATTGCTGGTACAAAAAGCTTTAATTCGTTTTCTCAGAAGGGTGACTGGCGTCTCCCTTAGAGATAGGGTGAGAAGCTAAATCATCCGTGAGGAACTCAGAGTAGAGGCGCTGCTCCTTCGCATTGAAATGAGCCAGTTGAGGTGGTTCGGGCATCTGGTGATGATGGCCCCTCTCTCTAGGGAGGTGTTCCAGACACATCCAGCTGGGAGGAGACCTCGGGGTAGGTCCAGGACTAGGTGGAGAGATTATATTTCGACACTGGCCTGGGAACGCATCGTGATCCCCCAGTCAAAGCTGGCAAATGTAGCTCGGGTAAGGGAAGTTTAGGGTCCCCTGGTGGAGCTGCTGCCCCCGCAACCCGACAATGGATAAGCAGATGAAGATGAAGTGAAGAGTGTCAGACGAACCCCATGTTAATATTCATTTGTCAGCAGAAGCTTATCTGGAAAATATCAGTTGAGAGACCAACGCCCATGTACACAAATCTCTCTAGATTTCTGCATGTCAGTCATTGGCTGCACCAGAATTATAGAGGATTTTTTAAACAAAAATATTAAACTCTGAAAATGTGTCAGTGTATGTGTGTGGGCTGAAGTACCACAGTAAGCAGTGAAAATAAATAGGACATTATGGGTTGCCATTTAATTAGCTATTTAGTTTTTGATTAGCAGTCTAGATGATGAAGTGTAGATGCTGTTTAGGGTCCTGTGCAAATGGTGCACTATTACCATTTCTATTGCAGTACCAGGAAAAACAGTCAGTATCAGGAAGAACAGTCAGTACCAGGAAGAACAGTCAATACCAAAAAGTACAGTCAGTATCTGGAAGAACAGTCAGTACCAGGAAGTACTGTCAGTACTAGGAAGAACAGTCTGTGGTGGACTGGAGTTTTTGACTATTAGAAGAGCATTCCTCAGAAATTGCTTGGTATAGAGGAGCTGTGATGTACTGAGTAATTTGTATCGCCACATATTTTATATACAGGTAATAAAAAATATTATTTGAATTAAACAAAAAAACATTTTATGTCATGGCAAGGGGCAAAGAACGTTTGCGTTGTGCCTCTAAATGTTCTTTCAGTTAAAGTACTTGAAGTGTATTTATTGCATGGGTGACACATATGACCATGCATGGGGTCCCAGGGGTTAAAAAAAACATAGGCTCTAACATGTCACCATGTCCCACTGTTTCTAGAAGAGTTTGTATAGGGTTGGTGCCAGCTGGTACATTTTATCTCCTAACTGGGTGCAAGGGTAATGGGGGTTGTTGTGCTGAGCTGCTGGTGGCTGAGTACCAGGTCTACATGTAGGAGATGTGTGTGGGTGTGGGTGTGTTTGTGTGTGTGTGCGTGTGTGTATGTGTGTGTGTGTGTGTGTGTGTGTGTGTGTGTGTGTGTGTGTGTGTGTGCATGTGTGTGTGTGTGTGAGTGAGTGATTGGGACTGACAGCAGTCTCTGTATTACTGGCTGGCCAGCAGATTTAGCCGACCCGTTTTAGACAATAATCTGGATTAACCACTGCAGTGTGTCAGTAGGGACACAGCCCTCACCCTCCTCCACCCTCTCTACCCCTTCACCTGCTTCCCCTTCCCCATCCCTTCCAACTCACCTCATTTATTTCGCTCGCCCTATTACCTGATTCTCTCTGATCACCTCTGTCTACTTGCCCCCTCCTTATCTTCCTCAACAGATGCACTATGTCCTCAATCTGGTTCCATCTCTCTCTTTCTCTCTTCCTCTCTCTTTCTCTCTTCATCTCTCTCTTTCTCTCTTCATCTCTCTCTCTTTCTGTCTTCCCCTCTCTCTAACGAACTGGATTCCAAAGCCTGTGCTATATGTGTTCTGATGTTTGTGAGTTTGTGTGTAAGTGTGATTCATTGTTTGTACTTGTGTTTGCCAGTGTGTAAATTAATGTGTGTTTGTATGTTTTTGGTTTAATAAATCAAATTACGATCAGAGGTAATTGCAATGTTAGTAAAACTGCCCTTATACGGAAATTTTGCCTCTCCCCACAAGGACAAATTCAATTTACAGCTTAAGGGTTAGGTTTAGGGTCAAGCTTACAATTAGAGTTAGTGTTAGAATTTTGGTAAAATTTGAAGTTTAGGCATTACAGGTTAAGTTTAGGCTTGTGCTAATGTTAAGGTTAGGTAAAGAAACACTGATTTTTGGTCCACAGGAGCAAAGAAATACACAAAGGAATGTGTGCTTGTGTTTGTGTGCGTGTTTGTATTCACAAGGGGGTGGGGCAAATGGCAGCATGTGGCCGAGGATTACGGGGCTCAGTCCTCTTCCTCTACTCCTCTAATTGCTCCTGCAGCTGCAGAACTATCTGTTCTTCAATCTGCCTGTCTGGATCATCTGTATGATTTAATGTATGTAGGAACGGAATAGTTATCAAAAGAAGTAGTTTACTATTTCTATTTCACTTATATACTTTCATCTTTATTTTACAATATAATGCCATGTGCCCAACCCCCCTGTACAGACCCCCCCCAAACTCCAAACCCGCGGCGGCCGGACGGGCCCACATAAATGGTTGTGCGAATGTTTGTGTGTGAGCCACGCTAGTGTTGTGCGAGTGTCTGAGGTTGGGTGTAAGTGTTTGTTTTGTACTGCTTCATTACAGTTTACATGACACAAGGTCAACGAATGTGTGAAAGCCTTGATTTCATTAATAACAGATATTGACATGTGAATCTCAGCCAGGGTATAAACCGAAGTGTGAAGATTGAACTTTTGGGTTATGAACAGCCTCATAAAACACTAAACTTCTTTAAAAACAGCACTGCACATCTGGAAAAAATAGACTTCTATTTTACACCGAGTATTTCTGGAGCAATTAGAAACACGTGTTTTCCTGATCCCGTAAACAGTGACTTAAATAATAAGTAGCAACAATGGTCATGTGTGTGGGGGGGTTCTTGAAATTAACAACATATAATAACATACAATATGGCCACAACCTGCTTTGGCTAATAAAAATCTAATCTAATCAAAAGGAGGCTGCTGTAAAATTATCACAATTTAAATAACAGTGTTTTGGATAGTAACATCAAGAACATCTGAATAATCTATGAATTCTGGTTGATACTTCACTTTAAAACACTGCTCATCAGAATCAATTTCTTTATGGTTAAAATCGTTATATTTTGGATTTTTTTGTGTGAAAAAAAGAACCACTATTGATTTGTGTGCTCAGGATCATTGTCCTGCTGACAGATCAATTTCCACCCGAACTTCAGGTTTTTACACCACCGGGTTATCTTACAGTATTTACCTGTATTTTGCTACAGCATGATGTTGCCACCACCATACCTCACTGTAGGGTAGGTGTATATTTGGGCAAGGTCAGTGGTAGGTTTGCCCCACGCACAGCGCTTAGAATATTGTTCCAAAAGCCCTGTCTTGGTCTCCTCTTTTCAAATGTTTCCCCACATTATAGCTAGGTCACTCTCATGTTTGTAGATGGTACTTTATAGGATTGGTTTATTGGTTTAAGTATTAGAAATATTTTCCCATTCGAATCCATAGCATCTGAAATGCATCAAGTGTTATCCAATTACGACTGTGTTAAAAGTACGCATTTAAAACGCGTTCTTCAAGCATGAATTCCAATACAAGTCAGCATGTTTTTAGTGTTGTTAGCTTTTTAAACCCTTTCAGCATTACCTTGTTTTAATCTTAAACACAATATAAGGTTTAAAAATCTCAGACAATTTCCAACGAATAGTCTTGCCTTTTTTGTGTACAAGCGGTACACAAAATGAAGGCTGATTTGATGTAATAGACATGTGACTGTTCCGCTGGTTGGGGGTGGGGGGTAGGCTCTAGACCAAAATAGATCAGCCAATCCGGTTTGTGAACTGAAACATCTTCAAATTGGTATCTTAATATCCATACAGACAATTTTCTAGGCGAAAGTAGCATCAGCGAAATACATGATTTAAAATGTATATTTTAGAGATCCAAAAAAACACACACAGTGACTTTTTAAAAGCAGTGATAATTAAAAAAAAAATGAAATAGGTTACTGCGCCTTTTGAAGGTTTTATCAGTTCATGTTTATGGCTTTACTGAACATTTTAACCGGTTATAATTCAAAAGTAAGCATATAAATCTCCAAAACCTGTATTAATTTTAAGCACATTATTCCTGACCAGAATCCTAGCCAGTCTGAAAGTTTGCTTTATAGTTTGAAAGCGTGTGTAGCTAAGCCAATATCCAAATAGTAATGAATTAAATGATTGTACTCAATTTAAATTATTGTAGGCCTACTCAACTGTGGTAATCAACTGAGTTGACTACATATGCTTTCTAACTAGATAATATTAAAAATTACTCTGAACCAACATTTACTAATTTATCAAAACATAGAAACTGAAACGTTATAGCATTTAATGGGAAAATTATTTTTATTTGTGCAACTTATTAACCATGGACTCAGTTAATTTATTTTCATATAAAAATATTTTAAGGGCAAATATGTCAGATAATGTCTAATTTGTTATCTTATATCTTGATTCAAAATGTTTAGACAACGAATGTTTACACTATCAATAGTCATTTATTATTTTTAAGCTTTTTAAAAGGTCGACAACTATGTTATGCAACAGAACTCCATTTAAAATTATTTGAAATAAACAGTCGTTAAATATTATTTCTAAACTTATTTTCATCATCTGCAAGCAAATCGAAGAAGACCCTAGACTTATCTGCAAATAAGATTTCTTACTATCTCCGTGAATACAGTAAAATGTGGGATAAAGTGAAGAATGGACAGAAGAGAGAGAGAGAGAGAGAGAGAGAGAGAGAGAGAGAGACAGAAAAGGAGAGAGAAGGGAGGGGTTTCTGTACATAGCATGCACTTTGTTCCTCTAATTAGCTCACGGTGTCTGTCAAAGAAGTCAGTGCAGACATTACCACCGCTCAACAGCAGCACGCGCCTCTCTACCTGCTCGTCCTGGCGCGCCAAAAAAGCGCGCTTTGCGGTGTTCCACACTGCGGTGGACATTTGTCTAGAGAAGCGCACTTTAAAAAGTTTGTGGTTTTGACAAAGCAGTAAAGTGTGAAACGGTAAAAGGAAAATCAACAGACAAGAACTTTGAGACACCTCAAGTATCCTCGTCACTTTTACGCACTTGGCGTGGTCGATTTGGAGCAGAACGGTAAAAGTAATTTTAGCCACAAAAAGGGACTGGTGAGAAGTAGGCAAATTTCGCGAGATACTCTGGTCTAGGGTCGTGTGTTTGTCAATTCAGAGAGACGATCGAGTGAGTGAGAAGGCATAAAAGCTCAGTGCAAGAATGATGTCCTACATTAAGCAACCCCATTACGCTATGAACGGGTTAAACATGCCTGGGATGGACCTGTTACACACCACGGCTGGATACCCATGTGAGTATAATAACGTTACATATTGTGATTTATAATGTTTTTCATGTAAGCTTACTTATAATGTTTCGTAAATATCACAATGCGATTCATAAAAACATGGGCATTGCAGGCATGAAGTCCTAACAGCATAGATGTTTTAAGCCTAGTCAATAATGTGGCATAAGGATTCTATGCCATATAACAATAACTTCGAAAATTATTTAAAAAACAACTCCAACAAGAACATTAACACTTATTTTGTACTCTTTGTGATTCAGCCACTATACCTAAACGTGGAACACTAAACACTTTGCTTTGTGTAACGAAACCACATAAGACATAAAAGTAAGGCACCCACACTAATATCGTGTTTAAATAGAACCCCAAATGTAAAAGATATGATGTACAAAAAGTGTTTTTAGAACATAATAGGAGTACTATGAAAAAACTCAACCATTAAATCAGATTTATTTTAGGGAGGGTGGGGGACAGTTAATGTAAAATCTCATATAACCTAAATATTAATTCACGGTAAGGTCTTATGGATAATATGTTTTGGTGGAAATCCGCCTTATTTCTGCCTCAGTAACCTATGCATTGTTTAGACCGGTTAGAAACAGTATGAGGATTATCTCACAATCATTTTTTAAATTCATTTGCCCACAAGCTTAAGAATAGATGTGGATTTCGTAATATGTCTCTTAAATTGTTATATATTTCTTGAGGGTATCCGAAGCTAGTAACATTACAGCAATTACATAATTTGGGAAGTCTGTTTTTAATGTCCTTACACTTAATATCTTGGAACATGGCGCTGTGTTTGAATATAATGATAATAATTAGCGTGTTGTGCCATGAAGATATGTAGTGACGATATGGTTTCCACATTTCCAGTTCTTATTGATAGAGGTAATAACAGCATCCTGAAGTATCTACCGTAAGATCGCTAATTGCTGCTGGTGGATGGAGCACTAGGCTCAACAGTTCTCTACGAAATGGTTTATACTGGCAAATCATCAGATGTATAAAGATGTTAAATATGGAGATTCTGAAGAAAATGTTATTAAATTCTGCTTTTGCCAGAATGTTTAAACACCATAACAGTGTTCAGAATCTTAAGCAAGAATATACAGCACAAAAATAATTGTATCTAATGCATTAAATTGATCTTGACACATCAAAATAGTGTCTTCAAACCATTCATTTGGTGCTGTCTTTCCCTTATCTTGATTAGGAGGTGTTACAAGTCACCATGAAATATTTCAATTACTCCAGTCAAGTTACGGTTTTGTTTTTAAATTGGTCTGCGCTCAATTATCACAAGTTCTGGTGTTACAAATGCTGCCAGTGTGATGCTTGCAACACCTAGTGAAGCTCATGAATGGCATATATTTTTTGTAATACATTTTTTAAATAAATAATTATAAAATGATCATCGTAATAATAAAAAAAAACATTCATAATACATTATTCTGGAACATTCGTTTTCATTACACATTCCAAAAAAAATCACATTAATGACTATTCAAAATAATTACTATTGAAATAATGGTGAGAACCGAAAAGAACCGAGAATTAAAAACAAATTATTTGCATAGAAAATGTATGATAGAGCATCATTATCCAAATATCCAGAGTCAAACTTCAAAGTATTCTCTAAAATGTTTTCTATAAATTGTCGTTTAACTTGTCATCTAACATTTAGGCTAATACTTGTCCATCACCATGCATAATTCACATAAACCCATATATGGGAAATCTTTGAATGTTTTCACATACATTTCAATTGTTGTCTTACTATTTCTTCCTTGATCTTTTCATCTCTGAACTTAGGTCTGCTATAGCAAAATGCCATAAAGAAAATCAAAACTATATTACATTACAAAATAACAAATCTAACTGTCTTACCAAAGAGAACTGTCATAATAGATACTGAAATCAACATCACTGGTCTCAACAGATATCACTTTACCATTGAACTGAATGACATGCGTGGCCATTAAATGAAATCAAATATGAATGTCAATCACTTTGAGCACTGAGGAGTGCTACTGTCCATTAATACCATTCCATCATTACCATTATTATCACACAGTCTCTATGTCTCTGGATTTCTCAGCCACTCCGCGGAAGCAGCGCCGCGAGCGCACCACCTTCACACGCACCCAGCTGGATATCCTTGAGGCCCTCTTCTCCAAGACACGCTACCCCGACATCTTCATGAGAGAGGAGGTGGCCCTCAAGATCAACCTCCCAGAGTCACGCGTACAGGTATACTGTCTGATGACGAAGAACCCCCCACCCATGCCTGCTCAAGTATAGGAACACATTGGCATTCTGAGAGAAGTTTATTAATATCTATATAGAAATATGTAGTGGAATTTTACCACCAACAAACAACATCCGTTACAGTCACCATGCAGTTTCTCTACATAAAGACTCTCCCTAAGTGGTCCTGTTTCGTGTCTCTATTCCTTCAGGTCTGGTTCAAAAACCGTCGTGCCAAATGCCGGCAGCAGCAACAGCAAAGCAGTGGCCAATCCAAGCCCCGCCCACCCAAGAAGAAGACTTCGCCCACCCAGGAACAGCCCAGCACTGGCCCTGACCCATCAGCCAACAACCCCTCTGGCTCTTACAGCCCCTCCCCTGCCCCATCGGGCCCCTCCCTGCCCCCAAGTGGCAACAACCCTGGCAATGCAGCCGTATCCATCTGGAGCCCGGCCATCTCGCCACTCCCTGACCCCCTGGCCTCCTCGGCGCCCTGCATGCAGCGGCCCTCTGCCTACCCCATGAGCTATGGCCAGCCACAGGGCTACTCACAGGGTTATGCCGGCACCTCCTCTTACTTCACAGGCTTGGACTGCGGTGCATACCTTTCGCCCATGCATTCACAGCTGTCAGCTAGCGGTGCTCTCAGCCCCATCACCGTGCCCTCCATGGGGGGGTCACTGAGCCAGTCACCAGCCTCACTCTCCTCCCAGGGCTATGGAACAGCTGCCTCGCTGGGCTTCACCTCTGTCGACTGCCTGGACTACAAAGACCAGCAGGCCTGGAAGCTGGGCTTCAGCACCATGGACTGTTTGGACCACAAGGACCAGAATTCCTGGAAGTTCCAGGTGCTGTAGAGAGAGGAGGGTGACGAAGAAGATGACTAAGAAGACGAAGAAGTGGAAGCGGAATTATTAATGAATGTGGCTCTTGCCAGAAGTACAATTAAATATGATCAAATTATTCTGACTGAGAACTTTTCTTTATTTTTCTCAGTTTGTCGTAAGCTTGGTTTTTCCAACCCCTGTAGAATGTGTTTTCTATTCAGGGGAGAGAGGAAAAGAGAGAAGATCCAGAGACATCATTGATATCTGACTGTGAATGCAGGATATCGGGTCCATTTACTTTCTCATACAGTAGAAGGGAAGGATGACCCTTAGGATCAAACTATATGGGAAAGAACTCAACTAGAGACTGATTGACACACAGGCCATGGTCTAGATGCATTGATTGGTCTGTCATGGAAAGACATCCTCAAGAGAATTCTACTGATACAACCACGCTATACTAAATCTTTCCTCTGTTCTTTTTTTCTGCTGTTGTTGACTTGACTTTTGTTTTCAAGAAAAACAACGTAAGATCAAATTTACAGAGCTTTGATACTCTCTTTGTCTCTCTCTTTTTTGTTCTGAAAGACCATCAGTGTTAATTTGAGTTTAGTCATTGTTATTCTATACTGCAATTTAGATTTTTATTTGAATACTTTTAGGCTTTTGGAGCTAATGTGTTACTATGGTGTTAGGCTAGCATCATTGCTATTATATCTTAATGGGAAAAAAGTATATGTTTTGTTGTGTGAAGTATTAAAGCTAATATTTAATCCATCTATTTATGCCCAACAAAAATCATTCAAATTATGATAAAGTTTTAGAAATGTTTTGGTTCCAATACTTTGGGGGATCTTTCACTGGATTTTTATATTGCTGGAATTCCTTTATGATAATTGGTGTGAAATTGAATAACCCAGAACTAAACAAGTGACCACTTCACAAGTAGCCGTTGTTTGAAAAAAAAAGACAATTGAGAAAGAAAATCAATTATTGAGATGGCTCTCCCACTGGGTCTGGTCTACTGTTTTTTTTCATTTACTTAATTGAAACAGAAAAAAAGAGCATGAAGTTTCACTTCTTTATTTGCTGTCACCATTCTGTTAGTTACAGTTTCTCCTCTTAACAGTTCTGGTTGTGTTGCCCCCTTGGCCCACACGGCTCTCCACCGTGTCTTCCTGTCGGTTATTTTTGCTGATCTGATTCTGGAGTGGCCCAATCCTCTTACCCTCCCTTTAGCAATGTCCTAAGTGAATTAGTCAGGATTACTCTGCTGTCCCCTCTGTCTCCCTTTACCTCTCTCTCTTGCCTTTCCACCTCCATCTATGTTTCTCTTTATTTCTCTCTCTAGTGTCTCCTCCATTCTACTAACATTGTTCTGTCCATCTTCCATTTCAGTTACTCCTTCTTTTGTGTCCCTTTGTATCTCTCCCTCTTCCTCCGCTCTTAACCTCAGTCTCTTTCCTTGTGATTCTGTCTTTGTTGCAATGGTCACAATCGGTCCTCTTCTCTGAAGTATACCATACACCTCACCCAGTTAAGATGGCATGCCCTTGATACTAAATGGGAACAATTTAACTAGTAACTGATCTCAACACATTGGTCAAAGCCTTGAACACACCACAGCTAACTAACGATAAACTCTGCTGTCAGTGAGTTTTTCTGAAGAATCATTATATCGTCTCACTTCAAAAAATGTCTTGACGTCCCAAAATAATATCAAATCTATCATCAGTGATATATAAATTATACATAATACAGTACATGACTGCATGCAACCTGTCCCTCCAACCCATCTCTTTCCTGATTCCTGTCAGTGTCTTACCCCCCCTTCTCTCTATCCACGCCTGTACTACTCTACCTCACCCGCCTCTTCTGACAGAATCAGTAAGCCGTAGTTGACCTGGTTTCATGCCATGCAATTTGACCACAAGTGGAAATTTGTGTGAGTGTGTGTATTTGTTTATGAGTGTGGTTGTGTTTGTATGTTGTGTGTGTATGTTGCGTGAATGTTGTGTGTCTCTCAACGGAGACAGGCTTTGAGTTCACTGAGTAACTCTGCGGAAATGCTGTCTTTACTCATAGTCTCGAATGAATCAAAAACTTTGAGTATAACAATCTTTTTATTTATAGGATGAATCATCTATTTTACTTAGACAATAAAAATGTTATCTAACACTAATGCAAATGAAAAACACATCACTTATACTTTTTAATTTGAATAATAATAACAATACAGTTACTATAGCATTTCCACATCACACTACATACGCACACTACATACACATTCCACTTGCGGGGTTAATCCTACTCTGCACCATTTTAATCGCTTTGCCCTCCCTCTCCATGGTCTGATTGGTTAATCCCTGCCCTGCCTGTCTCTGTCTGCGTGCTGATTGGTTAATCTCTCTCGGGGGGTGCAGTGCGGTTGTAATCTGCTCGTCATCAGCATGGAGAGTTTCAGACAGACAGACATGTTGCCGGTAATCCCTGAAAGGAGCAGATGTAGTGGGGGAGGGATAGAGAGAAGGGTGGAGGGAGAAGTAGAGGGACGAATGGAGGGGTGGACAGCGGCACTTGGCAGACCTTGGGGAAGGTGAACGTAGGCACACAGCATCCTTATTACACACAAATCTAAAATCAAATCAAATTCTGTTTGTGGAGCCTGCAGTTTACAGAAGATATAATAATAAAGGTGTAGTTAAATCCCTAAATGTTCGCTAACTCCCTCAACATTGCTGTACGCTAATCAATAAAAGATCAAAAATAACAAACATTAGGGGCATTAAGGTGAACAAAGTGTGTTTGTGGGTGTATGTGAGTAAAGAAACTGTGTGCATGCTTGTTTCACTATTCTTCTGAGAATAAATACATTTTGGCTGGTTGTCACAAAGAAAAAGTACTATGTAAGGCTTAGAGTTAAGGATATGGTTATGGTTACGATTAGGGTTATGGAGTTACGGATAAAGTAAGCATTCAGGTTAATTTTCAATGACAATCGATTGCTGGTCCTCACAAATAAAACAAATTCACAGTCACACAAACTAAAAAAGTCTATATATCTAGCTTTCCCATTAGATTCCCCTCCGAGTGAATAGGGTGGAGTCGTTGGCTGAGGGATTGGTATACAGTCGCTGCTTGTTTAATCTTGCTGACTGGCAACAACAACCAGCCAGGCAATAATAGAAAAGGGGGAAATACTGAATAAAACATATTAATTCAATGCATACATTTTTGGTCCCATGTTTCATAGATTGAAATATATATTACCATACATTTTTAATATGCACAAAAAACATTTTCTTTTAAAAGTATGTTCAGAAATTTATTTACATCCTGGTTAGTGAGCCTTTCTCTTTGGGTAACATAACCCATCCACCTGACAGGTGTGGCATATCAAGGCTACAATAAAATGCTGCTCTACAATGTGTCATTTTGTCATGGCACAAAGCCACAGTGTGCAGTTGGCATGCTAACTGCAGATATGTCAACCAAAGCCGTTGCCAGACAATTTAACGTTAATTTCAAATATCATAAACATCATCCAACATTGTTTAAGAGAATTTGTCTGTATGTTCAACTGGCCTCACAGCTGCAGATCGTGTGTATTGTCAGTTTGAGACAAACCACCCAGACAACTGAGGAAAATGTGTATTTTGACCACTGAAAAATGTCTGAGCAATATTTCAGAAAATGTCTTAGGGAAGCTGATCAGCGCACTCGTTGTTCTCAAGTGTCTCAAACTGAATGCAGTTTAAAATGTTAACCAAATTCAGTGGGAGACAATTTAAATATAACTCACTCAAATTATAGTTCATGCCTTTGGTAAAAATGAAAGTAGAAATCACCAAGACAAAGTTTTCAAAAACAAACCCCAACAAACATTAGCTCAAAATGTCTTCTCATCTCAAAGGCAGGACTTCACACATTGGGCTTCATCCACTGGGTAAAAGTCTCCCCTCTCTGACCTAGCAACTGACCAAGCATTTCAATACCTAAGTAGGTGAACGGAAGAGCACTACCTTCCTTGATACTCCATCCAAAGTTAGAAACGTTGAATGCAACAGAAATTGCCACACCTTTGAATCAACTGTTGTTTTGTAATAGAAAACAAGCACATTCTCAAAATAAATACGCCACTTACCACTGTATCTACAAAATGCATTGCACAAGCAACTTAATCCCGTAACATATACTTTGGGATCCATCTTCCAATGACGAGCAAGTAAAAGTGAATCTAATATTACAGAAGCACAATTTTATCCACATTTCAACTCGCTGCCTCTACTTTGAACCTTTGAAAGGGGCCAGAGAGGACAGAGAATTGTGTGCAGGAGGTGAAACATTTTTTATTAATAAAAGACCAGTGATATGTAGCTTGAGATACGGACCAAAAATATACAATGGAATACAAAAAGAATTGCTGGGTGCTGGGATATTCATTTAAACAAGGGGTAGGCCACTGTAATGTTTCATAAATTCAAAATTGTACAACAGTTACAGATAACGTGTACAACAAGAATTGAAGACTAAAAGACACCTAATTTGTGTAACATCTATTTATTACCACCATAATATGAGAAATTTGGAAAATACAAAGATCAGCTTAAACATCAGAAACTCTTGAGGAATAAGAAAAATATATAAGAAAACAAACATGAGATTATATTGTGTATCACAAATTTTGAGGAAACAGATTCTATGTTCAGATCTACAGAGGAAGTGTGAAAAAGAGACAGAAAAGGACCCAAACGTGCAGAGCAACTATTGCTAATACAAATTCAACTCATACTGGTGTGACAAAGCTTATGCCAATCTTAAGATACAGACTTAAGTTGAAGAGGTTGAGTGTAGCATAATATCATGGACAGACTGATGGTTAGAATAACTAACAGGAGGATGGCGGGTACACATCGCCCCCTGTGTGGCTGCCACTGGAACAGGAGCTCTTATGAAACGGAAAAGCGCTTCCTGATTGGTTTAAAAATGACTCTGTAAAAACCTATATTTGCCCTGTTGTAAAACATCAATCACTTTACTTATTATTTTGTTGAGGTCTCTGGCATTGGTAAAAAGAAAAGATGTGCATATGTATGAATTATTTAAAAAATTAACACCATATTCACAATGACAGTAATCATCAAACATGTTTAAGTAACCAGGAAGGTACTTGTTTGCCATTGAATACAATTAGCATGGCTGATCAGAGCACACGCACACACTAACACGAGGCCCTGGGGTTAGTTAAAGTAGCACCCTGCTGTGGAAGTTGCCACTCCCCTTAAGCAGACTAGCCCCCGGGTGATGCCCTTCTGGTCAGATGTGTGTTTGTGTTGCAAAAACCCAACACCTGTCCCAAAACACACTCACCTGATATGTCCCTGATCACCACAGTGGAGTTTTGTTGCATGAGAGCTGAGAACGCTCGGTTTACACCTGAAAGTGTACGTGTGCGTGTGTCCGATCAGCTACACCTAACTACATGCACGAAAAAGGTATCCTAAAACATCTGCTCAAGACAAAACCTATGAGAGACGAGACTTTTCAAAACGCTTCTATCTCATCATAATAACGGTTACTCTAAGTCTACCAAGAAGAAAACAGGGAGAGGGGACTAGGATGGAGGGGCATAAAGAAAATAAAAAAGGAGAGGTGAATTGTTAAAGAGCGAAAGAAAAAGGAGTGTGGCATTTAAGCGCGCTCCCCGCGGATGCGACGTGCCAGCTGGATGTCTTTGGGCATGATGGTGACACGCTTGGCATGGATCGCACACAGGTTGGTGTCCTCGAACAGACCCACCAGATATGCCTCGCTAGCCTCCTGCAGGCAGACAGACAGAGACAATTATTTCACACAAACATACAGAATATGCCACCATACATGTACCGTGTAGTAGGCTATTAGTCTAGGATCTGGTTTAGGTTTACATTAATTTGTCACCAGGCATCAGGTGACCAGAAAAAGTGTAAGGGAGTGAGCTGTTCTGTAAAAGCACTTTGTGACACATACTTTAGAAATACATTTGATTGAGTGACATGCTGAGTGAATTATTGCACAATTAAAAAGTAACCGTTTTTACCCCAATGAACAGGTTTAAATGAAACAACTGCTTGTTATTGCACCGAGTCAGGGCAATAGAGTCACCTAGCTCAGCTGCGGCTAAATGTCACAAGAGGGGCCAAGACCTGCTTAAGACATACATTTGAAGGAAGGGGTGATGGTAGATGAGAGGTAGCTAGATTAAAATAATGAGTAATGTGCTGAGACTCATCCAACACTATATACTAAAGTTTGTGTTCCAAAAGGACATCCGCCTAGTTGGGTGAAAGTGTCTGGAAGCTAAATTAGGGATGACACACACATGACCTGGACACACACACACACGCGCACAGGCACACAGGCACACACACCTGCAGGGCTCCAATGGCAGCGCTCTGGAAGCGCAGGTCGGTCTTGAAGTCTTGAGCAATCTCCCTCACCAGACGCTGGAAGGGTAGTTTGCGAATCAGCAGCTCAGTTGATTTTTGGTACCGACGGATCTCACGCAGGGCCACAGTGCCGGGCCTGAAACACAGAATTAGGAAATATTTTTTTCAACATTTTAAAATAACCCTTTACTTAAACTTAGCCCCCACTGCACTCTACTGCCCTGGGAGTGTCAGATCATGGTAAAGACTGAGTGAAAATGCTAAAAAGTAGTCACTGCTACAATAGTTTGCTTGTTGAACTGGTATTGAAAAAGTGTCTGTGTCTGAAATGGAAGCCATTCCCTCTGGGTCCTAGTAATACTATACATTGAAAGCACCCAATCACAGGTTGGAGCTTCGAGTCATTTCCACATCAATATGGATTGAAACTACCTTTGATTTCACACACCCCACTAAATGTCAATAGGTCTGTATTGCTAGTTGACCTTGACATGGCTACAGTGATGAACATTTTTCTTTCAATGGGTGATTACAATGCATTACCTGTAACGATGGGGCTTCTTCACCCCACCTGTGGAAGGTGCACTCTTGCGGGCAGCTTTTGTGGCCAGCTGCTTACGTGGAGCCTTTCCACCAGTGGATTTACGGGCAGTCTGCTTAGTACGAGCCATGACACGTTAGTTATCACCTTAGAAACGTGAAAGAAAAACAGGAAAACATTAAAATAATGAAAAATAGGGTGAAACTGATACAATAGTGTGAGTGGCAAATATGGCAAACCCTTTGTTAAATGTATGCTGGCATGTTTCCATTACTGATATTTTTTTACTGAGACGTTTCGGTCTGTTATTCCACTGTGTTATGACAACTATTTTGCCGAGCAGCTGCAATCATACAACAGCGGCCCTATATCCTATCCGTGAACACTGGCCTCCTGTCAAACCAATCAAACTAGTATGCAAATGTACAATTTAATACAGTCCAATCCAGCGTGGAATGTCGTATCGGTCGACCAATCAACATGCACTCTTTAGAAAATAGGGGTGTGTTCACGCACCCCAGTGCCGCCTCTAACCGCAAGATTATGGCCGCAGATGGAGAAGCAAGCGAATGAGCCTACCAATATATAGCCAAAGAACGAGACGTAAACTTTAAAATAACGAACATTTTTCAGGAATACTAATACCAAAACATTAAAGTACACAACTGAAGCTATCCAAAAAGTGGCTTTGAGTTGTAGATTAATGTTTGTTTACACAGTACAATCGAAGTAAAAAGGCATATGAAACAGGAGCGGAATCTGCCTCGACCAGTGGAAGTAGCTAGAAAGCCTTTTTCTTTGGCATCGCGGTTGTCGTTTTTTCATTTCTACAACGACTGAATAAAACGCAATTTCGAAATAAAATGGAGTTTAACCAACCTAAAACTAAGACAAAATCGTGGTAAAGTGTTTTAGACAAAAAAATATGCCAAAATGTCCCACTTACCTGATGTGAATATAAACGTTTTTTAGCAAGGAAATAAATGTTATGGTTGTCTAGCAGTGTCAGTATTTACTATCTCATACACAATGGGAACAGGGCGTCCAGTCGGAAAATGGCGGCCGCGTCAATCATTCTTCACCGTTTTTCTCCCATAATGCAACTGGTTTGATTTTGTAAACACCGTTTATACTTCTCAACTCGTTGTAGCGTTTTATTACGAGGAATATACAAAACTTGTTTTAAACCACCTAGCTAATATTTATATATTGGTTACCATTTGACAAACGCTGTTTTTTAGTGGGATCATTTCACTAATCTTCCATTAAGTGCTTATTTCTTTTCTGAAAGTACAACATTTCAAACTTATATTTTAATTCAATTGACGAATAATGACTGGTCTCCAAAGGTCCTCTGAAGGTGCCAATGTTCTTGAAACAGTAGGGTTTATTTGTAAATGTACATACGGGGGGAGAGGAAACATCTAATTGAGACGATTAATAAAGTATTTTCTTTATACAGTATAATAAAGTATTTTCTTAATGCCAACATCATTAGATAATTGGATTACAGGTTTATTCTGGCTCACCATGCTCTTTCGTTTAGCTGTTCACAAGCTTGTTGTCCTAGAATTGCTATCACTGTAAAATTGGTGCCAGGACAGGAGAGAAGTGGTCTAGTAGCTGGAAGGTAATTGGTTTTAATCCTGGTCTGTAATAGGGTTAATATACCGTCTCATTGCAAATCTACCTTACATATACAAGTAAATTTTTGGAAGAACTAATAAAATATATTTTTTGTACATTGGGATAATTTAGCATTTGCCATTGTACCGAGTGATTTAAAAGTAAGCAAGCAGCCTTGTCTGGTTCAAAGACCCCCTGTTAAATCCCACCCATATTCCTGGTGTTGAAAGGGCCATGTTTTTCCAATGTAGCTACACAGAGGCCTACTACTTCTTTGTAACTCTCTTAGGGCTGTACTCTTTATTAACTCAAGTAATTTGCAGGAAGAAGCTTACCAATTCACCAAAACAGTGGCACATTAAGGCTTTTTAGTTGTTTTTATAACAGCAAATTGTCCCTTTATTGATATGTTCAAAACATTAACAACAGAAGAGAAGTTACATTTTTTTTCAATGTTTTACTTTTATAATGGTAACAAGCATGGGCAAGGAATCATACTTAAATTCTTCGTTTAAAGAGCAATGCTAAAAACCACATGAACAAGCATTGTCAGCAGAGTGAATTCAGCTTAAACATATTTATTTCTAATGTTGAAGTACCTTGAGAATGTTGTAAATAATTAGATAGTAGCGAAAGGTGTTTGGGTAGAAGCTGAAATCAGTATGGCTGTATGCTATACACCATGATTAACATTAAAATGGATTTGAAAATGGAAAAAAAAATTCACTTTGGGAATTCAGTTCCTAGTTATCGCCCATAATCTTCACTAGGGTGTGTTTGTCTCTCTCTAGTGGTGTGTTTTGTCAATGCTTCTCTGAACTACATGTCAATATTGTTTTGGAGAACTTCATCAATGTGAATAATGAGTGACGTGGGTGAATGATACTACTAAGCTAGAAAGTACTGTATTCCGTTAATGAAAATACATTGTCATAGCCATAGCTTTAATACATTTTATTAAGTTTAAGAATAACAGCAGAACTGTTATCTGAGATCAAATACAATAAAAGACATTCATGTAAAAAAAAGTTAGAAATAGTTGCAGTTAAGGGCTCAGGCAGTTGAATCTGAGGGTAGGGATATTTTAGTTTTTTCATATTAATTGCATACTGTATACATTTTCTAGAAGTTCGTAATAAATATGCTGTGTGACCTAAACATTATAAAGGACATACTGTATATACAACACACTATGTTACCAAACTGTAAAACACACACACACACACATATATATATATATATATATATATATATATATATATTCCTGAACACGCAGACACACTCATACCCCCATATTCTGCAAATGGATTGAAATAATATAAGACTGGGGGGGGGCGGCAAAGCCAGCAGCCTGATCCAGTTCAGTGGCTTTATCAGCAGAATAAGAAGGGCATCCAGAGGTAGGAACGCATGGCAGCACCCACCGCCATGCCTGCCAGTAGCCCCAGAGCCACCTGCTCTCCTATGCCGTCATATGGATCTCTCTGGATCAGTATGTGGTGCGTACCTGAGAAAGAGTTATGAAGAGACAGCCTGAGTAAAGGCAGTACTAGAGTATTGACAGGATCATAAGTGAGCCAATATGAAGTTAATAAAAACTACTGCACTGTATGGGTCTTCAGCCAAATTTAGACAACATGTTGGTCTTGTTTCTATTCTAATAAAACAATTTAGTGTTTTCTATTTAAAGTTATAAATCCACAAAGGAAAATCATAGCGAAAGCAATAATCTCAGTGGAGTGGTGGAAAAGTTTAGCTCTAGTATATTTTAACAACTATATCTCAGGGGAAAACTTAACTTAGTATTCATAAATCTGTGACAGAATTTGTTTATGTTCTGTTACATTAGACTACATTACAATGCAGTACTAACACGTATAATATGTTATGAATTTGCAAAAACCCCTGAGAGAACTTGAATGTTACAATTTAAGATATGTTCCTAATTTGATTTCAGGTTAGGGTTAAGGTTAGGTATCACATTACTGAAATAAAGGTGAGGGTTACAATTTGAGTGGAAAAAAAATTGCCTCTCCATTGATTAAAAGTCTAACCCTAATTCTAACCCATCCATCAACTATTCCTGAAGGCTGGGTGTGTTTTTCACCCATCTACCACCCTTGACCATAACGTCCTTCTAAACAGCTGCTATGTTTAACCAATGTGCTCACCCCTGCCCCTAACTGCCACTCTGTACCTCAACTTAAATACGTTTGAATGAAATGCTTTTGTATAATGAAGTGTTTACATGTTTTGTGTTGTTTAGAAAATGTTCATGCACAACTGCTATTTTTATCCTGGTACCGCAGGATGAACAGATTTGTTGGCATAAAATGTAAAGAGGGCATATATTTTTGCAAGAAACAATAACATTTGATATGATTTCTTTGTAATATTTTCTAATGAATATAGGGTTTAATTTATATTTAGATTATAGCATTCTGTTTCTATTTACATTTTACGCAACTTCCCAACTTTTTTGGAAACAGGGTTGTAAGATAAGGATGTTATTTTCTCTGGAATTCATATCTTGTTGATAAAACCTCATAATAAAAGCATAAATCGGAGGCCATCAGATGAACCAAAATACAGAAAAAGTGTTAGATTCACACTATTGGCTTGGTCTTATATGCTCTTATATGCTTATATGTGACCCAATGTTAGCAAACAAACTGAAACAGAGTGGGACAACCTGAACATTACATCGCAAATTATGAAACTATGTTGTGAATGAATGAATATGATGCTGAGCTTATATGTTGTCTTTACCTGATCCAGGGGCGAGGTAGATGGTGTTGTGGCCATCCATTGGGATTGACTGATAAGAGTCATTGTACGGATCATACGTGAACTAGCGGAAGGAACACAAATATTAAATGAGACAAAGCATTTCCTCTAAGTATCCCAGTAATTATTAAATGTTTTATTATTCGAGGTGTTTAATCTCTAGTGCCAAAATGTGATTATGAGTGCTAAACTAAAACTTTTAAAAAAACAAACAGACACAAGTGCATAACCTTTGAAACACAAAGAATGAATGTGTACTTTATGTTCAGCATATCAGTAAAATACAGTTAGAACATGTAGTTACAGTGTAGACAGGAATAGTGTAGACATAAATGGCTCAAGTCATTTATGACATAAATAAGTTACGTTTCTTCTTTTGGCAGTTTTGTGCTCCATTGATGCTGACTCCAAGTATTACAATGTTTTATAGCCCTTATGTCCACCCCAACAGGGGTTTCTTTGGCAGACAGAAATTTTCAAAAAGATGTGTGCCCTTGATACAAACTCCAAGTATTACAATTATTAACTGACTTTAGTTCTATTTCAACAGGGCTTTCTTTGGCAGATAAAAATATTCAATAAAGATGTGTAACCCGTTGATACAAACAACTAGTATTAAAATGAATTAACTGCTTTCAGATCCACTCCAGTAGTGTTCAACACTCTCATTGCCTCTGATGAGCTCCTGCCCAATCACCTGGGCTTGGTCTGTCCTTGAGACTTGCATCATACCAAGGTTGTGGATGTGCTGCTTGGCTTTTTTTAGAACGTTTTCCTTTAGTAATGGAGATGTTTTTTTATTTGACTTTTCCAGCAGGCATTTTGTACATTCATCACTTTGATGTTGTTCTGGCCCACTTTGATTTGCTGATATATAAGCAAAAGTTTGTAGCTATATTTGCTAGCTAGTTAGCTTCACTCTGCAATTCTGGCAACAAGTAGTCCGTTGGCTACAATTGGGGTTGTTGCTTTCTGGCTTTCTTTCACTCTATGCCAAAAAAAGTCCCAACTCCTTGGTGATGTCATTCCTAACATCTTAAATAGCTCTGTGTGTAGCTTCCCAAAATAAATGTGCCTTTTGTAGTCAATATTGCCTGGATAAATCAATATCAAGTTGATATTCAATCTATGAAAGGCCAATATAAAAAATAATGTACACAAAGCATATTCTATGGAGAGACAGAGTGATGGTTTGTGATGGACTTTGGTACTTTGGAAAATTAATCCCTGCCCAATTGACACAGTCTAGAAATATGCCAGTGGCTTCTTCTCCTGTTGGTGTCAGGTCACATTTGTGTGCTCAGATATCCAGATGTATCAACAAGCTGGTCTCTTTCGAGGTAGTTTGATATACTTGAGGCTATGATGCCTGAAGACGACCATACCCTGCACATTTAGGAGGCAGACAGGGCAGAATGGGTTCCTGTCGGAGGATTCTTTCTCTTTGAGAATCAATACTCCTGCTCTGCACACAGCTTAGAGTAAAATCAGTTTCCTCAGAAAGCAATCTGGCATAGCCTGTGAAGAACCTTGTTAGACCCTGGGGCTTATGATACCGTTAGTTGTTTCATTGGATTCATAACGTCTTTCCATTTCAGAGGACCAACATCCATTGGGTGTCCTGGATGTTTGATTGGTGGTATTGTCCACTCATGGCTATTCTTATACAACTGAGTTTACCGGTGATGCTCCAGGTCTTGGTGCTTTTAGAGTTGCACCTTTCACTTTGGTGAAAAACACGTTCTGGAATTTGAAAGGGACCCAGGATCTTGCTTGTTATTTTTTCCTATGAGGATCTTCCTTAGGCTTTCAGCCATCTTCACAGTCATCAGATGTCTTTTTACGTATTCCTGGAGTATGTTGATTCTCTCCTTCTCACATTTTGAAGTCTTTCTTCAATGCTTCGTCTACTTCATCCTCTCGCAGATCATGAGTTCTATTTCCAGCTACCTCCTGGACATCTGTGTTGTTTGTGGCCTTTTTTTCTCAAGCACTCCAAATGTTTCTGCTTTGTAGTCATATATGGTCCTCCATTTTCTGCTTACTGTGCTTCTCTGAAGCTCTATGCCAGGAGAGTCAAAACATGTTGGCCTTCAAAAAGGTCTGAGAACCCACATTGAACATTTTTACTCAAGTTTAGCAAAAATTGTTTTGGGAATTGTCCGCGCTACCTGACTCTCTGATATTTATTAAGGTGACTATTAGCAAGCTGGTCAAATTTAATGTAGGTCCATTATCATTTAAAATGTGTTGGTCAAAAACCTACTCAGTGCTTTACATTGTATCATCTCTAGAAGTATTACCAAAATACTTACTGGGTTCTGTCTTGCCTCTTGAATGGTTAGTTTCCATGCTCTGTAAAAACATAATAAAAAATTTGAAAGAGGAAGGGAGAAATTGACAAAGTGAGAGACTACAATGTGTACTGTAAGTGGGTAGTTCTGTTGATGTGTTTGTGTGTGTATGTGTATGTGGGAGAGGGAAAGAGTGAAAACTCACAGTGCCTCATCTTCACTGTTGGCACACAGGATAACAGTGGAACCATCTCTAAGCTGCACCAGTACTAGGTTCTCCCTTGGGTGATTCTCTGGGGGAGAAAGACCTGCACAACAACAAATTAGAGTTACACACACAAATACATACATGCTGGATAGTGAAAGACAGTCTTCAAATCTTTTTCCTCAAAAACTGAAATCTTTAAAGCCACTACATTCTTAATTTTTCAGAAAGATCAATACAACCTGTTCAAAATGAAAGAACATTTTAAAACATCCCACATGAACAAATTAACCCAATAGTTAGTGTTTGGTGGAAGTATCTTTGGCAGACATTATAGATGTAAATCATTCAAAATAATATTTGAACAAAGTTTCACTCTTAAGGCAGTCTTTCCATTGTTATTGTTTACTTGCACATGCTAGATAAATGTGGTTAGGATTTATTATTGGACGGCAATATTATCACAATACATCTATCTTCACAGATTTACTGCTGTAATCCAAGCAAACAGTGCCTCCATGAAATATACATATACAAAAAATATACTGTATGCATATCAGGTAAAAAACAACAACACAGTGTTTGTCCTCAGGTCAGTTTTTCTTGCAACACCAAGCTCAGTGTCCATGCATGTTTTAAATTGGGTGTTTGGCTTTTGTTTCATCACATTATCTGAAGGGGATAGACAAAAAGAACATACTCGCAATAGTACATCAGACACGTGACTCTCTTAATTACAGTTTAACCAATGTCACATTCACTGGGCTGACAGGCCAGTTACATTTTCATAGTGCTTTATTGGATGTCACAAATGTGTTTGTTTATATAAATTAAATTAGTATACATCTATTACTCCATTTATTTACTCAGGTTCCTTTAATTTCATTTTAAGTTTTGGTTGAAGATCTTAAAAACTGTTAACCTACATCTGTGCAGGGATTGTATCAGTCTTAAGCAGAGTTCAAATACATAAATGTATTTCAAGACAAGTGTTTAAATTACTTTTCTTTGAAAGAACAACTGTTTAATATTGTTTTTGATACCAAATACCATTTAATATGTTTTGGCATGTACTTTTGATGAACTTGGATGTATTAGGATGTATTAGAACATTTTAATATTTGAAAATATATTACTAGTTTCTTTTGAAATAATGGAATTTCTAAGACTTATTTTACATTATTCAGAATATGCAGCCCATACTTTGCTTAGGTTGTTCATGAAATTTCCTTTTTGGGGCAACCTTTTCAGTTTTGTAGAGTGGGGAGAACAACTATTTGATACACTGCTGATTTTGCAGGATTTCCTACTTACAAAGCAAGCAGAGGTCTGTAATCTTTACCATAGGTACACTTCAATTGTGAAAGACGGAATCTTAAACAAAAATCCAGAAAATCACCTTTTATGATTTTTAAATTAAAAAAAAAGCATTTTATTGCATGACATAAGTAGGTTTGTTGCATGACCATAGGTACACTCTAGAAAAATGAGAGACCTCTACATGCTTTGTAAGTAGGAAAACCTACAAAATCAGCAGTGTATCAAATACTTGAAGAATACAAAAATGTAAAGTAAAGAGCGAAGAACTCACCAGTCTTTGGGCCTTAGGAAAATAAATGGGCATGAATGGTGACTTCGACAAATAATATGCCCTGGTGTTAAAAATGTTAGGAACATTTTCTGGCCCCAGTTCACGTTTGAATGCTTTAATAGGGTCCACAGCCAAGGCCCTAATCTATTAGATGTTTTTTCAACATGTGATGGTGAGGTGACAGACTGCTCCGCCATCTCCTGCGTTCTCCATCTCTCCACTTGCCATGAACTCATCCCGGTCCCCTTCAATTGTCTTGTCTCCAATTGTCTCTCACACCAGGTCCCAATTAGGTCATCAGTATGTTTTTAAATGTTTCTCCTCTGCTCCCCTCATTTGTCAGTCATTGGTCCATGTCAGTGTGTCGTCTCTGTGGTGAGGTTCTGTTTATGATTTACTTCGCACTTTTCATTCATCAAGTGCTCTGTGTATTTGTTTGGTTGCTTTTGTGTTTATTTTGAATAAAGTGTACACCGACCGCTATCTCTGCCTGCGCCTGGTCCGTTTTGCCCCACTACACACCTGTGACACAACACTCCCACCTTACACAAACATCTCACCTGCACACTCCAGGCCAGACTTGACACTCACACAGCTGGTCTTAAGGCCCACTCTGTGCTCAAATTCTCGTCTGCTGTCTGTCTTGTAGAAGACCAAACTCCCGTCAATCCACAGGTCACACCAATTCAGCTTCCAGCGTTTGAGAATGGAGGCTGGCAAAATGGACATAGGGAAGGATAGATGCAATGTTAGATTAAAATAAGTTTATGACCACTTTGTATCCTTTTATTTAATGTATCTACATTAACCAAAATAATCTACTTAAAGATGTCATCTGAAACTGTATACTTTGTCAACCTCACATTTTAAGGGTGGATGTATAATTTGTTTACACATTCAATATGTAAATGTGCCTATTGACTAGAATGGTGATGTGCCAATATGTACCCTTTGTCATAAACATACATCCTTTTAAGTGATTGGTATCTTCAGCACTTGGCTACACATATAAAAAAAACAAATACTCAATTTACCTTTGAATACTGTAGTACTTACTTTGTGATTATATATATAACTTGATAACTTACTATATACATTACCCTTATTTACAAAAACAGGTCAAAATGTTTATAAAATAAAATCTCCTGAGAGTTATTGGGTAAAATAAAGTCAAAGCCATTAAACTACTAATATGATTACTACAGCATATCATATTTTTGTTGAATTTGGGGTAAAATATTTTGTTCCCTGGCAGGTGATTGGCTCATGGCCTATCTGCATGAGATTGATTTACTAATACAGGAAGCTAATTAGATTATGACCAGGCTGCAAATATGAGGATCAGACTTTCATAACAGTCTAAAAATGTACCTACTAGAACGATTTAGTGACCCAAACTCAATAAATCGGTCAAAGAAGCTAATTGGAGGGTCAATTCATCTGCTTGAAATCTTAATTACATAAACAGCTCCGTTTTGTTTTCCATGGTATGAGTTTGAAATGCATGGGAGAGCTGATTTTGGAGAGAGTGGCGTGGACTGCTGACGGATCCAGAGATTTAAGACCTCACATTTACCAAGCATTTATTTAAGACCTCACATAAGTCTTCTAAACAGGATCTCTGGGATCGTTTTTCAGATGTCTGTAAGTTGAACTACAACATGACATTATTTCAGAGACATTATGCTATAGTACTCACTTTGTCTCCAGACCCAGCCAGATTTCAATAAAGCCATGTGTTCGGTCCAACAGCTGTCCACAGAACCAGAAAAAATCCAGAGAGGAAAATCAGAAGCTTGTTTGTGCCAGAAATCTCTGTGTTGTTTTTGATGAGTGTACACGGTTTGTTTTTGAATAGCCGTCTGCTGCAGAGAAACACAGAGACTTTATTTTGATTCTGGACACACGTCTAATCTGGGAGTGAGCGACTGGGTAGGGGGTTGAACTAGATGATTCGGGATTAGGGGCCTTGATTGGCCACACCTCTCCTGACTCATTCCGTCTGGGGCTAGAATGTTCTTACTTCCTGTATTGTCCTCTTTTCCTCCTTTTCACTGTGTGTATTTGCTATGTGCTCTGTAAATTTGTATTTGTGTATTTACATGTATTCTCATTTGAATTAACAGGGTGTTTTTGGACCACTGCATTATGCATTTCTGTAATATGTGTATGTGTAGTGAACACGCTAATGCAATTTAATCCCTGGATTAAAATGATAATTTGTTAATTGTTTAAAGATACTTTTGGGCACTTGTGAGACCATTTCTGTCAGGGACAGGCTATAACCATCAGTCTTTTAAATTACATTTTGTTTGTTAATCTACCCCCCCCCACCTCACACACAGGTCTTTTTTCCCTTGAGGGTCCTTTTTAGTCCCCAAATACGGGTCTGTCTGCATCAACATTTTTTGTATCACCCCAGCCGTTTCATTTGCCTGAATGACCCGTAAATTCCTGCTTCCTGTTATAGCTCAGGGCAACCTTTAACCTAAGTATACTTTGGTAAGACCATCACTATATTAACACCATTATGAAAGCATCCCAAGCACAAATTCGGGTACACTAAGAATTTATCAATTTTGCCAAAAATGTGGAATTAACCCTGAGGAAATTGCACAGTGTATCAGATTAGACACCTTATCTCTATTTTAAACCTTACTGGAAGTCTGTCTCTTTTCCCTGCAAGCTCCATTCCATGGAGGTTTACCAATTACCTCTTTTCTGCTGCCAGTATCATGGTCACTGCCTCAGGTCTGTTTATAATATAGTGGGTTTGAGTTTCATATGGTTAAAATGATCAGGATACAGTCAAATAAAGGCATATTTGTTTATAGGACCATATAAATAATTGTAAATTCGCTTTTTATAGACGCATTTCTACAATTTAAAGACATCCATAACTGGGTCCAGATCTGCCATGGAGGACTCAATATTTCAGCCTAAGTCAAGAAAACATCCAGGGGCACCAGTATAACCTCTGACTCAGGAAAACCTGGGTTCTAGAATAGCCCTCCTTAAGGATCCAGAATGGCAGTAGCAGTGCTTACTTAGCCACAGTGTTCTTATTGAACCTTGACTGTTAGGGAACCTATGACACATGCCCTGATTATACAAAATAAACAGTCTAGTTAACGTTTGATTTAACTAGTGAATTGACTGTGCTCATAATACAGATATGCTTCTTCTGCCTGAGTAAACATAATCATACTCTTTGTACATTCCATGGCCACTAGATGGCCATATCCTATCCCATTAAGGACCACAAACCGCGGTGTGTTGTTCAGTTAAACAGACAGAAAGATCATGGTCAAACTACAATTTGAAGTCAGCTGTAAACCAATGCGTTCCATTGCATGAATATGACAACATGACTTGCCCCACCATTGCCAGCAAAGCAAAGAATGTCTGATATCTGCAATTTTGATAAATGTGTCTACTGTTGTGCTTAATTGGAGGTCAGCTGTACATGGTAGTGGTATAGAAGCCCTATGATTAGAGTGTAAGTGTTTCTAGATCCACCCCACCATTTTCCAGTCGAATAGGCTCCATATACATCAGATTGAAGGGTGAAAAATATTGAGAGACTGAAGCAAAGCCTGAAATGAAAGCAGATCATTCAAAATGCTGCTGGGACAATGAACTACACGTGGGTTATTTGGCCATAGGGGCAATGCTATCCTTCAGGCTGTTAAGGGACATAACACATATCTTTCAAATGCAAAAATTATTGCATGTCTTGACTATTACCTCAACAGTCATGATGTCACAAATGTGTCACTTACCTAATTTACTCTGTAAAACAATAGCCAGCTAATGAAATAACTTAATGCCACGTCAGCTGCCCCCTATTATACAATTACTAAAATAGAAAGCGATTACATGGCTCTTCTATGAGTCCTTAAATGAAGTTATACTTTGAACTACAGGGCTGTAATTATGGTGTAATTAGACTGCAGGGTCTAAAAATGTCATTAGATCCCAGCAGGCCTTGATCTCCATTTTCTGCAAAGGAACCATTACCTACTGCTAGATAGCTTACCTATTAGTAACGGCAAGCACTGAAATCAGAATGAACCACAGCTGAGGAGTCATAGAAGGTCACCTTGTATCAACAACTCCGATTAGAAGCCACTTCTATGCCAATAAGCTATTTTAACATCTTCTTTGAAGAAAGCCTTTACTCAAAAAAGACATAAACTTCCGCTCCTCTACAGTCAAATGATTCTGAAATCTTGCTTTTACTGAACATAAACTAGAGATGGTTTTGGTGTAAAAAATGAACTATTTTGCAGAAAGAACCTACACCCGGATTTAAAAGATGGTGATGGATATGTGATGAAGAAATTTTTCTGAAGAAATGTTTTGCTTCCAAATGCCCTGGGAATTTTGTTAGGATACAGTGGGTATAGAAGTCACCACCCACTTTCAGAAAGTTCACATTCTGTTGCCTTACAGCCTGAAATTAAAACACAAACTCAGCCTTTCCACAACACTATCAGGTAGATTTTTTTTATATAAGTATATATCTAAAACCAAATGATGCCTGAGGTAGTTAATAAATATATGGCCCATGGTAGGTAATAAAATACTTTTGAGGGGAAGTAAAACCTAACTCACTCTTATACATCCAAAATGAAATTATTTAGACATTATAATGGACCTACTGTACAAATGTTTTAATTATTGCCCTTTATGGCCAAGAAATAATTTATGAGTAACAAATTATAAAACAACAGTGGCCCTTAATTTAATTTCAGCATCCTGATGTGGCCCCCGAGCCCAAAACGTTTAAAAGTTTGAGTTTTCGCTCTGCACTCATCACATCTCAAAATCTCATCTCATAGTCGGCAATAAAGCCATGTAAAAATATGAATAAAAGGTTAATATTAGGCAAAAGTATAGACTGGGCACTGTATGCCACGCAGTGTCAAATTTTATATTAAAACACTAAGAGCACAATATCAATTATTACATGGTGAGATTTGTTTCAGGCAGGGAAATATTTGTAAGAAAAATGAAAACTGAAATATGTATACATCCCCAGTGCTGTGAAAGATCCCAGTTGACACAAATGAAAGAAATTGATTGAATGAGGACACAATGATGTCACCATCAGCTTCCACTTCTGAACCATTAACGATGTTGTCACATTTTCTGGATAAAATATCCACGGTTGAAGGATAATTGGTTAGGCTGTGAATCTGAAGGAAAATAAGGACCAAAGAAAAGGCTACAGAAGTAGGAGACAAATAATGCAAAAGCAAGGATTAGAAATGTTTAGAAAATAATATAAATTTTTGGAAATCCTGGAGAGCACAGTTGGATCAATAATTGGAAACAAAGCTGCATCACACCACCCTGACAATACTAAGAAGATGAGCATCAGAGAGACCAAATATAACTTAAAACAGGCTTCAGAGTTCAGTGGCTTGCAGTGCAGTAAAGGTGATTGTCTTTATTGGAGGATGGGAAGATAAAAAACTTTACATCCAAACAAGTTACATCGAAAAGCATGTCTGGAGTTTCCTAGGAAGCTGGAGAGTGAACATGCTGCGATGTGGAAAAAGGTTTTGTTATCTGATAAGATAAAGCTCAAAGTATGATGTGTAGCACAAACCTAAAACTGCCAAAGCTTCAAGACAGGAAGGCTTCTCATCAGTACGGACCGAGAATCTTGTTCAAATTTAAGGAAGAATGGATTAAGCCAAATACAAGAAAATAATGAAATGATGTAATGATGCTTTCAGCAAGACAATAACCCCAGCACAAGCAACGCTGAAGGGGCTCAAGAACAAAAAGGTGAATGTCCTGCTGTCGCATACAAAGTCCTGTTCTCAATGCATGAGGGGATCGAATGGTTGTGTAGGCAACATAAGTTTGTTCTTTTCTTACAAATAATTACCAATGTCACCTTACAATGATTGATTTTGAGTTTCAGTATTTTGAGATAATTAGTCAGGGGTCAGATTACTCTTGCAAATCAATGTGCATTTGCCAGTCTAAGATACTGTACATACAGTTATGCTCAAAAGGTTGCATACCCTTGGAGAATTGGTAATATATGTACTATTTGTAAAGAAAACATGACAGAGCAGGCAAAACGCATGTTTTTTATGTCTTACGGGATTCACATTCAACTGTAGGTCATTAGAGAATGACACAATCATGAAACAAAACATGGTAACTAAGAAAAAAACTGAACTGACCCCTGTTCAAAAGTCTGCATACCCTTTATTTTTAATACAACTTTTATTGCCCCCTTTAGCATCAGTTATAGCGAGCAGTCTTTAGTAAAAGTTGACTATGAGGACCCAAATTTTTGCAGGTGGTATAGCTGCTCATTTGTCTTGGCAAGAGGCCTCCAGGTCATTAAAAGTCTTGGGTCATCTTGCATGAACCACACATTTTAGATCTCCCTAGAGTGGCTCAATGATATTAAGATCAGGAGATTGTGATGGCTACTCCAAAACCTTCACCCTTTTCTGGTATTCTGTTCGCTATAGGCATTGTTGACTCCTCTCCAAACATACCGCTTATGGTTGTGACCATAAAGCTCTATTTTGGTCTTGTCACTCCAAATTATAGTGTGCCCGAAGCTGTGAGGTGTGCCAAGGTGTTGTCAGGCATATTGTAACCAGGCTTTTTTGTGGCATTGGCAGAGTAAAGATTTATTTCTGGCAACTCAACCTGCAGCTCATATTTTGTTTAAGTATCATTGTATTGTGCTCAAGGAAACAACCACACCATCTTTTTCCAGAGCAGCCTATATTTCTCCTGAGGTTAGTTGTGGGTTTTTCTTTGTATCCTGAATAATTCTTCTGCCAGTTTTGGCTGAAATGTATTTCTCTTTCTTTCTTTCTTGGTCTACCTGACCTTGGCTTGGTATCAAGAGATCCACAAATGTTCCACTTCTTAATCAGTGATTGAACAGTGATTGAACAGTACAGACCAGTATTTGGCTTTGGATGTGTTTTTATATCCTTTTACATCTTTATAAAGTCCCCTTTGAGAGTTCTTTTCTGCTCCCCATGGCTCAGTATCCAGCCTGCTCAGTGCAGGAGAGAGCTAACAAACTTATTGACTTATTGGCACTAATTGGAATTTAAAAAGACACAGGTGTGGGAAATTCTACTTGAATTGCCATTTTCACCTGTGTGTGTCACCTTGTGTGTCTGTAACAAGGCCAAACATTAAAGGGTATGTAAACTTTTGATCAGGACCGTTTGGGTGATTTCTGTTATCATTATGATTTAAAAGGATCCAAACAACTATATAATAATAAATGGTTTCATATGATCACTATCCTTAAATGAAAGACAGTTTTTGGCGTGATCAGTCACATTTTCAAAATCAATGCCAAAATTTCACAATTTCCACCAGGGTATGCCACCTTACTAGCACAGCTGTAGGTCTGCCTGGCCTGAACATATAAAATGGGGAGGAACTTCCTTGTGCGTTGAAATTAAAGCAGGTCCAGAGCACCTAGAAAAAGACCAAATAAAGACATTGAAAAGACATAATGACATCATGCTACCGACTCCTGTGAATTTTAGGATGATTTATAGATAGATAGATATGAACCATCCATCAAGGGGTTCCAGCAAGCCGAATGTATATGGTTTATGGAGAAGAACATTTACTGGATTGGTAAAATAGTGTGGACGAGAATCTCCCGAACAATTTTTCCTACTTCTTTTCAAGACAAGTATATAGTTCAGGCACTTCCTTAAAGCCTGCTACGTCAGATTTATAAATTAGTGAGATAGTGAGACTTGTGTGAATTTGTCCTGTTTGACAATCACGCAGGAGAAAAGGTCCTCCCCTTGTGTTTGCAAGATCTACTGCCCCCTCCGTTTCCCCTCCTTTCTCTCTCAATATTCCCATCCCCCCACTTTGTGTGGATGTCGACGTTACCATCGCGGCTTGAGAGAAACCACCGAAGCGAACCTTGGAGAAAACCGCCAGCATTGAACAAGAGAAAACAGTGACAACCCCGGACTCCACAAATAATTAGAGGGTGCTTCACGGTAACAAATTCCCTTGGACATTGGTGAGTTGGTTATCATGTCGGACTCTTTATAGTTTTGGAGACAGATGTGTCCTGATCATGTACATATTGCTCTGCATATTATATATAATATGTAATGGTCATATGATGGACAATTTTACAGATGGATAGGCTTCACGTTGCAAGCCGTATGTCAATGGGCAAAGAAAACAGTACAATAGTGGTTAGTGTTTAAGTTACAATGCCGAAAGATATGGTTGCAACAATGTAATAGCTCGACAAGAGCTAAGAGTGAGTGCAGAGGAATTGCTGCTGCCGACCCCGTTGTGCCGGCTATACATTTTTCCCTACGTATGCAGCAGCTGCAATTCGGCTATTAGTAAAGAGACGCGGCTCAAAATGGTGTCGGGAGTTTGACTGTGTGACCATTTAAAAAAAACAAGTGCATTTCGGAGCTCAGCAATTAGGTTATTTCAAGTCCACACGATAGACGGCAAGGGGAAACTATTCATTTCACGTTACATTATGTTAATGCAAATCAATATTTTTTGCGTGATATCTTTAGATTAGCGGAGCTGACATTAGTTACCGTATTAGTATGTGTGCCATAGCTGTTATTGAGATGTTTTTGTTACGACTTACAGTATTTGCGTTGATAATGCGTTTAGGAAGTAGGCTACTACCTACGATGACAAAATAGCCTCTTCAGGATCAGTGAAGTTACGGAATGTGGTTGGCATATTAGGAAAGGTATCACACACAGTGTCAGCTAAGTTTCCTATTTGTATTATTGGTAATAAATGTCTAAAATTGGACAGTTACTGAAGTAAATGTAGTTCGCTTGGTATCTTGTTTTTCTATATGGTACTGACTACGTTAGAAATGTGTGACTGGTTATTGTTAGTGACTGGTTATTGTTAGTGACTGGTTATTGTTAGTGACTGGTTATTGTTGAACAAGTCAGAAGATGAAACAGTTTTGGATTTGATAGCCTAAACACATATAACCTGGTTTTATCTGTATATAACTTGACGGCTTCAAGATTTTACAAGGATGCAAATATAGGCACATTAATATAATTATAGGTGATTCTGAAAACATTGAAAAATGTGTTGGTGTCTCTAGTCTCTCCAGACACCAGAAAGCTCTAGCTATTAAAGAGTTACTCTGTTATTTTATGCAGATGTATGCATGTTTATTTAGTTAAGGTTGATTCAATAATTTGAATGTAGGATAGCCTGGACATGTGAAAGTTGGTTAGATGTCTATAGTTCAAACTGTTTAAACTTTGATTGTTGTTGGTAGGTTATACTATGCTAATTTCTGTGCTTTTATAGTTGATGAAAATCATAAAGGATTTGAAGTTAGGATAATTGGGTTGATGTCTCTAGTTGAAGTGGTTAAAGATCTACTGTTGGCAAGTTATTCTGTGCAAATGTATGCATATTTATGTATTTAGAATGGATAAAAGTGGATAGGAATTTGATTTTAGGATAGCCTAAACATGTGAGTATTGATTTGGTGGGTATAGCATGAATAGTTATATCGTTATTGTTGAGTTATTGTTGGTGAGTTGTTATGTAAATTATTGTACCTAGTTATAGTTTATTAAAGTGTATCAGAATCACATTTATATAATATGTCAAAGGTTTTTTAATGTCCAGGGTGAATTTGTCGGATTATTTATTGATAGATTCCCCCCCGAAACACATTTCTTTTATCATTTTTGCACATTCAAGTTCTATAATGAAAAACAATGACCTATTAAGTAATCTACTGCTAAGTGAGTAATCTTATTGTTGGTTTGGAGTTTTAAGATGCAATTTGGGACTTTCTCATTTATTCTAAAATAATTAATTAAACCTCCTCTTTTGGGCTGGATATGTAATGTATTGTTTATATGTGCATAATCTATAGGTATACTTTCATAACTCATTTAGACATGAAATTTCAAGTTTTAAAGCTGGTATTTTTCTAAAGGATTTTTCAAGCAGGCGGGTCTTATTTAGTCTGCTCTTTGTGAAGTTGATTACATTATTTACATGTTTAAGACCTAATTTCCCACTTATATTTAGTGTTATAGCATCATCCTGATGTAACTTCCGTTCCCAAGTTTCTTTGGCTAGCTAGTCACTAACTTGAGCCATATTGGTGGTAGTGGATGGAGTCACCAAAAAACCCACAACAGTGTGTTTCAAAAAGTGACTCCAAGAAACATGCCTGCCATTTCCTTTCTTTATGGACCATCTACATTCAGTCAGTAGTTGAAATAAGAAAGGGTCTGAGTGATTCTACTGTGGATAATGAAGTTTAACATACAAAACACTGAACCCTCCTTTATACACTTGAGGAATAATATATGTAAGAAACCCAAAGTCCTGCATTGCTTTGCAAAAAAACTAATACAAATATGATTATTATTTTGATTGTGAGTAAACATTCCCTTTAACTGTGACCTATATTTCCAAAGTGCAGGGGCTTTGAAAATGTATAATCTACCCACCTTTAAGAAAACTAAAGGTGATTGAGGTTTACTACTTGCAGACACATGCAATTTTACAGTACAGTGTAAGATCTTCAATGTTTATGAGCTGTTAAGTGGCCCTTTACCATTTCTGCCTAACAGCTAGTTCACACCAATAAAATTGTGAAATATTTGAAGTATGAGGAATTTCAATGATTGATTATTCCTTGGGGGGTTAGATCTGTGTATGATGTTAAAAGGGTTTTATAAAATAAATCTTATTGAATTACTCATGTCACAGTTTGTTTTGTACTACTAATTGATAAAATATAATTGCATATTTGTGTAACCTACCTAGCTAGTTAGCGAACAACTATATAACTTGGGCCACCGAATAGGCTATGTGCACATTTGGCACAGGAAGAAGTGAAAATGGAAAGGCTACGCTACTCGAAGAGATGTGATTCAATAGGTTGGCCAGAGTGTGTGAGGGGGCTTTAAAAGCTTTTGACAAATGTATGCTGTTCTAGCGGGATAGTAAAAGACGGTTAATGTTACAGTTAGTCAAATAACTATTTTATAACTATATATTAACTATTTATTTTTGTGACTGTATGATGACTGAAGAAAAAGGTAGATAATTTACCATAATGGTTTGGGGACATTATTTTAAAGGTAAGGTGGCCAATGTTTCTAGCCAGCTACCAATACAGGAGAGGAGGTGCTCCCTTACACAGGCCGAGCGCACAATGCATGTAAAATGCACCTAAACCTGGTTGGGTGGAGTTTGAATTCATAGAGAACTGACAACATTGATTGGAGTTGTCGATGTTTGTTGATCAGGATTTTTATAGTCAACTAACAACTGTTATGTTGTTAGTTGACTACAACTAACAACTGTTATGATAACCAATTAATCTATTGATTACTACTTTGAAAAAGGAAAAAGGAATTTTGCCAGCATGGAATGGAAAAGATGCTTGACATTGTTCTTCAAACACAAAGTTTTTAGAGTTAGAAATTTGCTACACACATATCAATAACAAATTGCTTTACTTAGGTGGGCTACTCTGCTTAAACAATCTCCATGTGTACATGTATCCCAGTGGTTTGAGCTCTGTGACAAGATTACATCTTTTAGTGTTTTGTTATACACACATTAAATATTAGCATAGCAATCTATTGCGAGCGTACAGTATATTAGCCAGGACAACAATAGGCCCTATGATTTCATTAATCATTTCAATACATAGTATCCTTTCAGAGAATCTCACTTCTTTGAATATTAAGCGATGATGAAAGATGTTACATATTCTCGGGCATATCTTACAATATTCATGAGAAAGGAAAGTGGCCTACCCAGTTTGCAACAAACTCTGACCTCCAAAGTGTGGGCAGATATTCCATCCGTTCCATCAGATACTGAAACATTTTTCTTCGTAGAGGGGGACCGGATGATTATGCTACTTATGGACTCTAGAGAAGTGGCCTAATATCCCTACATAATATTAGCTGCTTAACACCGTTGACTTTCAGCTAAAAAATGCATTGCCTGACTATGCTCTAAAATCTCTTGGTGTTTGAAAGAGTATATGATGTCATGTATTCCAACAGGCTCCCAGCGTCTTTGGAGCAACTCAGACTCATAACATCACATATCTCCATCACGTATCTCCCACCATGCCTCTGTGGGACTATACAAACTGCATTTGTCTTGATGATGGTAGAGAAATTACTTGTTTGTACAGTATAGAGGTTTGTCTAATTACAAGTTTGCGGGACTTATGACCACAAGATTGGACCAACTGCTATTCTCCTTCTGTGAACCATGTAGATTCTCAAACTCAAACCGACTGTGTGGGGACAAAATATACTTGTTCCTTCTTCCAGAAAGGTTAATCACCGCTTGAGTTGATGTAACATTCTTCACTATTGTCTTAGTAATGGAGATTATTGTTTTCAGGACTGTATCCAATTTTAATGTTAGTGTCACAGAATGTTTTTTTCTGATGCTAAATATCTTATAAGGTAGGCTGCTAAAATGCCCATGTTGTGTAGGGCCAAACGTGTCAGGTTACGTGATGGGAACAGCTAAAATGTAGCATTGTATCACATGAAAATACTTGTTGACTTTTAGGACAGATCAGCTTCAATTCCTTCAAATTTGAGACTAGATACCATCTTCACTCTCAGATGATTCATTGGGAGCTAGGAGTTAGCCAAGAGATGATCTCTATGATCACCGTAAGCCTACACGCCCCATGTTTGAGGTAACCCTCGGTGCTGTGGTGAAGACATAGGGAGCCATGTCACTCTACACTACTGGACTACAAATCCCACTATCCACTACAATGACAATGTGTCCATTGCTAACCCTAGGCATTCATCTGGTTTTTTTTCATTAAATGTTTAACAGTAACCTCTAGGTTCACTTTAAGGTAGATATTAAACAAACCATAACAAAGAGTGGATTAAGATATTGAGACAATAAGCTAGACTAGTCACGTTGCCTCGGCCCTAGGCCCAATTACTGCATGACTCAGTGGGTTTTGGAGATACCCACCAGCCCCAGGTAAACAAAGATCCTGACAAACATAGAGACAAACACACACAGCAGTGTGGAGCAAAATATAGCTAGAAGTAAGAAAGATAGAAGTGCAATATAAAACATTTGAAGAAAAAACTGGGAACAAAAAAATCCTCAACATCTCTGTGGTATCTTCAAAGACAGAGACAAGGGATTTGTTCAGTTGGTCATAGCCCCGGGCATGTTGGTTCATCACTCTCTTTCTCCCTCATCTATCTGCTCTGCTCACTCATTCTTTTCTCTCCCTTGTGTTGCTGGTAAAGGCAGAGAGAGCCCAAGGGGTGAAGCACATCCATGGTTTTATAAGGCAGGACAAGCAGGAGGAGTGCTGAGGGGTATATCGCTCAGTCATAACAGATATAGTACTTGGCAATTGAAAATAAGAAATAATAATAATAAAGTATAATCACTCTAAAACCTTTTTATTATACAAGTGCATCAAAATAAGAAAATGTAAAAGCTTATTAGTAAAATCTATTTGTAATTTTAAGTTTAGGTGGAGGGGTAGGTCAGCTGATAAAGATGTGCCTTAAGGTCTGCATTGAAATGCAACCATGTGAACAACCTTGAGATTGACAGGAAGGGAGTTCCAAAGGTTTGGTGCATGGGAGGAAAAGGCACGGTCCCTCATTGTTCAGAGCCTGGTCCTTGGATCATGGCTCAGTTTGCCGTAGCATGACCATGGGGTGTGTGGGGATTTGTATGGGAGAGTAGATCAGACAGGTAGGCAGGTCGGATGTTATTAAAGGATTTGTAGACATTGAGGAGAATTTTAATTTAAATTATTTGAAGGACAGGAAACCAATATAGGTCAGCAAGAATGTGGGTGATATGGGCAGACTTACAGCTTTTGTGTCAGGATCCTTGCAGCATTGTTCAATGAGCTGTAATTTATGAATTGAGTTTGCAGGCAGGGCCCCAAGAGCTGCATTCCCATAATCAATTCTGGAGAAAACAAATGCATGGATAAGCTTTTCTGAATCAGAAGGGGTTGTGTGCGTCTTAGATGAGACATGTTATTTTACAGATGTGAGCAAAACAGATGTGAGCAATATGTGAAATATATTCTCCCATGTTGTCGTTAAATGAATTGCAGCAACAGCAGTTTGCATTCTAAAGTCTGAGTTTTAGAAGGCACTTTTTTATGCACCCAAAATTAGTTCACACTATTATTGTGCTATTGAAGCTGATAAATTGTCGAGATTTTCTGTCCTAATGACGGGTTATTTCTTACAGTCTAAACAAATCCGGCTAACGGCCAAGTTCAGGAAATTATCACGGATAGTGAAAGCATACTCGTGCATCCCGGCAACATATGTAGCCTACCGGTTGAAAGGGTTTTCACGGCTGCGGGCCTGATAGTCACCAGACTACGTAAGACTACTTATCTAGTCCCAAGGCACGTGGGTTGGCGAATTTTTCTAAACAAGCATAAACTATCATAATAATTTGGACAGTGCCTAATGATTCTTTACATATTTGTTAACATCTTGCATCTATGGATGCGCTAGTCATATTTTATTTATTAATTTGATATAATTGATTCCTACCAAGGATATTTTTTATTTACTGGAACTGGAACACATCGGTAGGTTTGTTTGATTTAATGCAGACTGTAATACAACTTTGTTAGTCTATAATGTAGTTTCATGTGGAACGTAAACTTTTAAGGGACTGTATATAAAAACAACTGTCAAGATGGTCTAATACATTTTCTGTGTTGTTGTTATGGCCAGAAAACTTTGGCACAAATACGTATAGCAAATATAAGGCATTTCATACATAAATCTCCACTAATTAATGGGAGACAGACAACGCGCCTTTTTTGACGACGCTTCCTGAAATGACTGTCAGTTATGAATAAAATATATATATACATATATATGTATGTATGTATATATAGAAAATTACAATTTTGTTCCATTGTTTGCTAACTGGTTAGGTCACTGCTCTGGCCACCATTGAAAATCCTGCCAACACAAGCTACAAATGTAGGTCAGATAGCTTAGTCATACACTCAGTGGCCACTTTATTGGATACACCTGCTATCTTACGCAAATAGGTGAACACTAAATCATGTGGCTTCAATTCAATGTAGTGTAGTAATTGGTTAATCATTGCATAATCATGAAACAATATTAATTTGGTGTTTTCATAGACTGGAATCTAAAACCTGCCACCTGCTTTTATTGGTTGATTTATACCTACAATGTTATTTTATTTGCTCAATATTTCTGATAATTATGATCTATTTCTCTCACTTTTTCTCACTCTCTTCCTCTTACCTCCCCTTGATCTTTTTATCTTCATAAATGTCTTTTTCCATCTCTCTTCTTACCGCTCTCTGATCTATGGCTGCTACATTTCTCTGCCAAACAATCTGCTTCTGTTATAATCATGGGTCTTTTGCTCTTGATTTTCACAGATTTGCGTTGCCATTTCCTTCTCCACTACTACACTAGCATTGCCACAAGAATGGCCGGAGGGCACCCCACCGACCAATTCAGTTTCTTGTACCAACCTGAAAGTGCTCAAAACCTGAAGAGGTCAGTGTAGAATAACTTCAATGCCTTAACCCCTCTCCTTCCCTACCAGTGTTGTGAATTGGTCCAGAATATGATCAGGAAAGGAGAAAAGTTACAGAACATTGACTTAGAATGACTCTATCCATCACATTTCTATCTACAACGTTCTGAAACTTTTCACCTCACTAATAGGCTATAGATGTGTGATTATGCTTCATCATCTCTGACCTCTTGCCGAACTCAGAATCTGTCACCAAATGAATGTTCCATTGTGATGAATGCAAAGTGAATGGCCACACTTTAAGATCCAAAGAGTGTATGTATTCTGTTCAGAACTTGAAGTGAGAATTACAAATGGTGCAATGAATTTTCTTTCAATTATTGTAAAATGACATTGGTTTTATGTTGAGATATTTGTAATGTGCCTCAACACACACCATCCTTACAGTGAAGTATGTTGTTGGTAGCATCATGCTTTGAGAAGACTTGTCATTCAAGAAAGAATGGATGGAGACAAATGCAGGGAAGTCCTTCAAGAGAACCCACTTTGCTCTGCTAAATACCCAAAGCTTGGAAGAAAATTCACCTTTCAGCAGGGCAATACTACCAAGCACAAGGCCAAAGCAACAGAAAGATGGATGCCCATCAGTGGCCCCGTCAACAGTCCAAACAACCTAAATAATCTGAAGCAAATCTGATAAGACAAATGGGCCAAAAGCATTTGCAAAGCTGGTCCATTCTTTCCCTAAAATACTAGTGTGTTGGGGTTAAATACTTATGCAAGCAACATATGTACACTGTGCACAATTATTAGGCAAGTGAATATTCTGATCATATCTTTTTCTATGCACATTTTACAACTCCAAACCATAGAAACCTGAATACTCATTGGATTGAATTATTTTTGGGTAAGTTTATTGGCAACAGTGAATAACACCTAATATCAAGGTGTGCATAATTTTTATGCAGCTTCATTAACTCAGGTCAAATGGGCCAAAAAAGAGATTTAACTGACACTGAAAAGTCAATGTTTTTTAAAACGCTTTTCAGACCGATGCAACACTTGAAATAGCTAAACTATTGAGGTGTGACCACTGGACAATCAAAGGTTTTGTTGCGAACAGTCAACTGGGGTGCCAAAAACAAATTAACTGCAAAAGACTTGAGAAGAATTAAACGTGAAGCTACCAGGAACCCATTATTCTCCAGTGCCATCATATTCCAGAACTGCAACCTACCTGGTACCTGGAGTGTCCAGAAGTACAAGGTGTCAAGTGCTCAGAAACATGGCCAAGGTCAAGAAGGCTGAAACACGACCACCACTAAATAAGATTACAGCATTCAAAAAGCCCATGATCTTAATGTAGGACAATGCTCCATCACATGCATCTATGTACCGAATAATGACGTGGCCCCCTTCCTCTCCTGATTAAATTCTATTGAGAATTTGTGGGCTCTTCTCAAACATGAGATTTACAGTCAGGAAAGACAATACACCTCTTTGAACTGCATTGGGGAAGCTGTGGTTGCTGCTTCAGCGAAAGTTGATCGTGATCAGATCAAGATAAAGAAGGGTGGTAATTCTGGAAAAGAAGGGTGGTTATATTGGTCACTGTATATTTTAGAAAGGACAAAAATTCAATTAATGGTCATTTTGTGTTACTTATTTCTTACTCTTTAAAAATTGAGAATATACATGTCGGGAGAAATTATTTTTAAAATTAGTTGCCTTACAATTTTGCACCCCCATTGCTGCCGAACAATTCTGCACTCTTTTGTATTGTTTAACATTCAGTTTTGAGGGTCAACATATAGGATATTTTGGATTGACATAAAGCATTGTGATTGTTCAACAACAAAATATATCTTGAGAAATACGATTTGCCCAATAATTCGGCAAGCAGTGTATATATATATGTATATATATTATTTTATGTATATATATTTTATTTTGTATCTCCCAACATAAAGCCAATGTCACCTTACAATAATTTATTTATTTTGGGTTTAGTTTAGTATTTAGTCCAGTGTTTGATGGGCTAGCCTATGTTAACGTTATCTGTACTGTACCATATCCTGTGATAAAGAATGGATACCCCTTGTTAATTGAAATATTTCTCCATTATGTCAGGTGTTCTATGAGGATGCTGAATTCCGCATTGCATTTCAATGGAACTTATTTTAGTTTTACTCTGATTTACTATGCTGCATGTATATTTCAGTGAACGTGGGTGTCAAACAGATGGTTGATTGAGAAGTTTGCGTTGAAGCTTCTGAGACTCCCTGTGTCCTCTTCTATATGGAATGATCCATGGTTAACCAGCAACTGACCGGAGTTGCTTTAGTCTCTCCACAGGGATACAAAGGCTTTCTTTCTTACTCTCTCTGTATGTTCTAACAATCCATGATGTCATTCTCCTGTTGCTCTTCATCTGCTGCTTAGTGACCACCATATATACATTACATTAAACGCTAATCCCAAACATGAGAGATTCAAGGGAATGAGAGATTCTTACATATCTCTTCTACTGGTACACAGTGGATAGAGTATAGGCTTTGTGTTCAACAGTGATTTATAATCCTGTACATCCCGTCGAAAGCCTACGTTTATGTGTTTTGCAAGTGATTTTCAAGCCGTTTGCTGTAGCTCTGCTGTCCTACAAATCCTCAGAGCCCACAGCGTTGTGATGCTTTTTGTTCATCAGAGCAGCCTCTTTGTCTCTCCAAGAACCCAGCGGTTTTATTTTGGGAAGGCTGAGGTAGGTGCTGGCCTTACTGCAGTGAGTGGGTAGCAGCTCAGACACCCTGTAAAATCCTCCCTACCTGTGTGGCACAGTACTGCCAGCTAGAGAAACTCTGTCCATATACTGCATGCATTTTGACAATGTATAGGAGCAGTATTCACTGGCCCATGTGTACAGTACTAGTCAACATTTTGGAAACACTTAATAAATACATGCAAAAAAGAATACATTGAGGTTAATTGCCTCAATGATTCCCTACACTATTACGTGCTTGTTTTCTCACATTTACAGTAATGTTGTGTAGTGTAGAATATACAGAGAAATATAAATTTTCTCCCAGTCTGCCATTTTTTAAAACAACTGTTGTCCAATAGAAAGTACAAATAACTAATTCGTTTTCACAATAGTAAGTATTGTGAAACCCTATCATTCCACTTTTAGTACCGATACAACATTTTCTGGACATTTTCTGATATTACGATATAGAACCTACAAAGATTGCATAGTGCTCCTTTAGTTTGTCTAAAAAAATCTTGTAATTGGATATTTCAAATCGCAGAACACATTTTAATTCTGTAAATGTAAATGTAATGTAGTATTTACTTACAAAGCCTTTGGCCAGCAATAAGCCTTCTTAGCCTTTCTATTGAATATTTGGCCTCCAATTCAGCTGATTTGTACCCTCTACCAACTGCTGTTGTCAGCTGTTGCCATAGGTTATGAATGTGATTTAAGTCACTCACAGACACCGACTGTTAGCTTGAAACTTTCTATACATATTTAAACTTCAGATTGTTTCACAAATATGCCGCCAACTCACTCACTCTCCCTCCCTCCCTCACTCACTCTGTATATATTCCCTCTCTCTAGGGGTTTAACCAATATTTTGGAGGTGAAGGGTCCTTAATCAAGAGCATACCACCAAAAAGCCCAGTAACACATTGGATTGGTCTGAAAAAGTGTTCAATTTGGCTGCATGCATCTTCTCTTCCAGAAATAGGCCTTCAACATATCGGTACATTTTATCAGTCAGGTGTTTGAATTTATATAATCGTGAAGCTCGTTCTTTCTTCTGAGCTGAGAAATAAAGTTATTATCATAAAAATCTGTTCCACTTCTACTTAAAAATGGCCACCAACCGATTTCAAATGTGCGTATTCTCATTATTGCATTAAGAAGTGAGCACTGTGCAGTGACTGGACATTTATGTTTCTCTCCTTGTAGGATCATTTAAAAGTGTTTGGATATGAATGTTCTCTTTAGATAGAATGCCACAACCATCTGAATTTGTTGTTGATTTCCTTTTACTTTGAAAAAACGTATGTGGACAGAAATTTGTCATGAACAATTATGTTATCAGATCACCTGGCCCAATATAACCTTTGCCTCTGCCACACACATTTTCTAACTCTTACGCACACATTCCTTTTTTCCTTTTCCTGACCTGTTAAACCATATCTCTTATGGCGCGTAGCCAATCCCTTTTCTCTCCTGTGCCATTCAAATATGTGCATAGTCAAGTCAGTGGTTCAGTTGTTAAGCATCAAGGTAAATATATTGTTTGTTGTGAAAAAAATTGTGGCAAAGCTTTGTTGCAATCCTGCTTCCTGTCAGTGAACCAGTGGGAATGTGATTTGAGTAGGTTCCTCTACTCCTCGACGTTTGTGTTAGCAGCACATTTTATTTACAACGGCAAACTATGCCCGCAGCACGGGCCAACATGTGGAACAAACGAGTCCAGACCGCCCTAGGCTGGGCTTTAAAAGTGCAATATGTCAAAGGTTCACAATATTACACCAATTCATGCCTGTTAAGGCCATTAGGGTGTGAAACTAGCTGGGAGCCCCCCCACCCGCCACAGTATAGAAGAACTGGGGGTTGGCTGCCACACTCACCTTATAGTATACATTTGGAGCCAGCCATAGGGATGCATGATGGGAAAAGCAGTGAAAAGTTCTAGATTGGACGGTAATGCGGCAAAGAGGAGTGCAAACTTGGCGAACCCTTTGAACAACTCGCTTTCCGAGAGATTGCCCAGTTCAGCTGGTGAAAGGGGTTACAGCCCATAGGTGTTAGAGTGACAGAGAAGTCATACGAATGAGGGCAAGGCCAAGAAAAGCATGCTGAACGTGTTAACAAACTACAATCCAAAAACGCCCGTAAGGATCCCTCAGGGAACACTGGTTATGTACATTACCCTTGGTTTCGGTGCTCTAGGCAGTGGTTGCACTATTCTTTCATTTTTTTAAATAATGGATTTTTAAATACTCAGGGGATGTTTAAAATGTGATTTTCTTTTTATATTTAATAAATGACTAATGCTTTTCCAGAACTTGCTCTTGGCCTTGTTTTGAAATCCTCTTGGTCGTCATTATGTAGTGTTTTGGATATGCTCTTTGCCGTGTACTAAGGATGTTTTTAATCTGAGATCATGTTACATTCAGGTTCTATTGAACTAATAATGTAACTTCTAAAGGCATTTGTCTTAAAATGGGCTGATACATTGACAGAAAATCATCTGTAAATGTTACGTTTGAAACATCTAGTTAAAAACAAGTGATATGAATGGATAGGTTCATAATGACATAATTTACGCTTGCCTTCTGTATGTTTTGACCTGAACAGTCCTAGGGAGGTGAATATTTATGCAGTCCACAGTACAAACAGATACCCACATACACGCACACTTTCTTTTTTCCTGTGTGTATTATTTTGATGACTTTATTTTGGTGTCTAACTTTTTATATTATCCCTGAAATGTTAAGTGTACTCACACACACACACACTCACACACTTGATATACTCCATCTAAATGCATAAACCATATCAGAGTCAAAAGGATTAAAATAATTTAAAGGTAACAGACATCTAGACCGGCACAGAAAGCGCCTCCTTCATATTGCCCGGCTGCCCATGACCACTCACAGAGCAGCAGCTCGCTAGTTGCTCTGCAATCCTTTTGTCCCTGGGCTGCCCTCTAGACTTCTGAGAGGCTCCTGGTTGCTTAGGTTACACACTGGATGAAGGGAGGTGGTGGGGGTAAGTGGTGAGAGAGTAGCATTGCAACCTAAATAGCATTCTGAATGGTGGCTAAATGTCTGTTGAATTTCTCTCTATATTTTTTATCATAAACATTTCAGTGCTTCGAAAGCGAAAAACAAACGAGCAGTATATCAAGAAAGGTAAGCCATTGAACGCTACGTCCTCGGAAGACAGAGAAATCGAGGCCGTGGCAAGATTGAGAGGACTGAGGTGGTAGATGATTGTGATGGAGTCAGCTGATAACCTTTCTGAGGGGACGTCTGGAGAAAAAGACAAAAGGCAACGATACACTTAAGCAGCAGGGCACCAGGGGATGGGGTCTGGCCAGTTTACCACAGGTAAAGGCTATACTTAGGCATAATATTTGTCTTTCCTCTCACCATGTGTGTCTCTCTTGCTCTTCCTTTTTCTATTCTCTGTGCAGTAAGGGTAGACTGTCTTCCAACATGAATCCTGTGTACAGTCCTGTCCAGCCCGGGACACCCTATGGGAATCCTAAGAACATAGCATACGCAGGTGAGTGTCATTAGCCAATCACATCATGTTTTTATCTGGATCAGTTACGTCATAAACATACAATACAACAGAGTGGCTGGTTCCCTGTTTCCTTCTATGCATTATATTACCTATGTATTTCCTCCACATCCTCTCCCTGTTCCCCTTGTATCACTTTTCTCTTATGATTCATTTGAATTGCTTTCCATTTTCTCTCTTGTCATCTCCTTGACCAAATTTACAATGGAGATGAGCTACTTTCAAAAGGGCAGTATGTTGAAATCCCCACTGAGAGAAATTTCCAGTTTCTTAGTTCTTCATCCCTTTTGACCTGGTTAAGCAGTAACCGATAACGATACTACTTACTATATAATTATGCTATAATATATGCAGTGGAGAACTGTCAGGGCCTTTATGCCTTTAGAAAAGGCCTAAGGATTATGTAACTAGTATCTTTATTGATTTAATTTAATTTTCATTTTAGTGGACTTCCTATTCAATTTCTTCAGTTTGTGTTGGAAAGAGGGTTAATAACAAAGAGAGAAGAAAATGATTCTCTTGCTTCAGAGGTTTGATGTTCAGCACATAAAGTAAATGACTGATGCTGTGATTCTGTGATTTTTCTTGATTATTTTCAAGGTGATTTTCCCCCCATAGTAGGCCTAGGTTTGAAAGCTATGGTTTACCACTGATAGAATTGTAGAATTGTGGAGAAAGCTATGCAATACTATAGTATCCATCGGTTTTGTAGTAGTATTGTCTTATTGTGTAGTATCCTGAAGAATTCCATGCTATACTGCAGTGATATGTTAATATTTCATTTGCATGTGCCATATCTGTTCCCCTCCCCATATCCCAATATGTGCCATCCATCAGTGAGAAACCTACAGGCCAAATATAGGAGATATTGTGTTTCTTATAGATCATATGATTACAAAACAGCAAAGTGGCAACAAACTGTGACATATTATCCACCAATAGCTTTGACCTCTGACCTCACTCTGTGAGCCAGCAAAACGGTAGCGCTGTATCATATTCTCCTCACTGCCTGACAGTCCTCTGTAAAACCCCAAAAACACCCCAAACGTCCCTCCCTTACATTATTCGCTCCTATCAAAAGAAACAAAAGAGAGTACATGAAGTACAGTTCTGACAAACCAAAATATACATTTTTAAGTGTTTGTTCCTTGAAATTATTCTATTAATCTCTCCTCCATCACCTCACCTTCTCATTCTTTTTCTCATCATGGATCTCTTGATTTCCCAGAGTTAAGCTTTGTTTGGCTGTATCATTTCATTTTCCTCTGTGTCAGTCAAGAAAGGAAACTCCGGGTCAATCACTATATTGATACAAAGGAAAGTCTTTCTCAAAATATAATTCTACCCTTGTAATTCACTGGCATATAGTCAACAGTCAATATTTCATGGATTGAAGTGCAATGTAAATGTAGCTACACTGAAATGTAGCGAGTTAATTATCACCAGTGTCAACTCTAGTTAGGTTTGTGTAGCTTGGATATTTGCCAGGGTCCTAATCACATTGATGTTAGGAAATGAAACTACCAGACAATAATGTTTTTAATCAGGACAGTTTTGTTAAAAGCATTGGCTAGCCAGCCAAGCCAACTAGCTTATATCATACAAAAAATAACAGCAAAGTTTAAATGATATCAAGAGATGGATGGCATTGAGCTTGTAACCCAACAGTTTTTGTTTTGAAACAATCTGAGGTTTCTATAACTGCCTTTCATGCATAACTTCATTATACACAGCCTTTGACTAATTTTAGACAGCTACTACTGCACTACAGCTATGTCACCTTGAGAAACACAGTCACAGAAAGATCTGTGAGCGAACATCTTTGCCAAAGATTTCAAATGTAGATTACAGCCTGTCTGTATGGCTTCACTTTACAACACGCGTCATCACGACAGCAATCATGGGAGCAGGTGCTGATAATTCATTCTACAACATTTTTGCTTTAAAAAAACATTTTTTCTTCAGTTCACCAGTTAAATTCCAGATGCACATAATTTATTTTAAAGATTTTTGTCCTCTTTGGTAGGTACGGGCCTGGTCCATCAGCTGTTCATTGGTCTACACAACAACTAGACAAACTGTACAATATTACTTTATGATATATCATCAAAGCACGCTCTAATCACATTCCTGTCACTATTCCTGTTGATATCACTCTTGATCTCCAAATAAAAACACTTATATAACACGGCCTTTCATTTAACAATGTTGTACTGGCATGTAAATTATTTAAAGACCACCAATGGAGAACGAATAATGCCCGCAATGACAAGATTGCAACCAAAGTCAGCGTTATAGTCACTGATAACTACACAGGAAGGGAACTAAAAAAAGAAATCACTGATGGTGCAAAATAAAACCGTTTGGTGGCATTTACGGCAGTTAAGGGGTACTAAAAGGCATCATGGGAGTCTTCTGTGCATGCTGGCAAAGCAACTTGAGTAAGTTCATAACAAACAGCCACCATGGACATTCACTAGAGATGCTACAGAAAAGTAAAACTAAAATAACCACAACAATTTAGGGTAGGGAGTGAAAATCACAGAATGGAACAAAACAAACGCAGGGTACTTCAAGGTTTTTAGATTTTTGCGATCTCAGTATAGACAAACATCAGGCCATTATGTTCTAAAAAGCCTATTTTCTCTCTCTAAGGTTATCCTGCCGGCTATCCTCAGGCTCCTACCTACACACCTAACCTCTACCAGACCAGCAGCCCAGGCTATCCCCCAGGTAAGAACATACAAAAATGCATGGCCACCCACAAACATGCACAGACTCAGATATGCACTGAGCCATGCAGCGCTTTGTCTCACACCACGAACAGGACTCCATTGGAGCCTTCCAGACCAGATGTAACCAAGGTGTGTATATGAGGGTCTCAGTTACAGGGTCCATGAGGGACAGACAGTGTCAGGAAGTGTAAGCCATCGGTGGACATTACAAAGTCATGGACCTTCTGGAAAAGAGCATTAGGAGCCACCAATATAACCACAGTTTTATTCACTTGGAGATAAGAAATCATCCAGTTTTCGATGTCCTTGAGACACCTCATCAGAGATTAGGGAGAGGTATGAGGTGTGTACATTACGGATGTAAACCTGGGAATCATCCGCATAACCGTGGAACCTGAGATCTGGCCCCAAATACGATGCAGATGATAAAGAGCAGGGGTCCATGCCTTAGAACCTTGAGGTCTACTGCCGATCAGCCACAGTCATCGTTCCAGGAATGCCCAGGACTGTTTCCATGTGGTCAAGGAGGATGCTGTGTCAGACAGTGTCATAGGCAGCCAAGAGGTCCAGAGGGGTGAGGATGTTTAAATTGCGGGAGTCAGCAGGAATTAAGTGGTTGTTGATAACTTTGACAGGGGCAGTCTCAGGCCCAAAACCCTAAAAAGGAAGAGGTTCATACAGGTTTTGATTAGTCATGTGACACTTTAGATGGGTGGCAACTGACCTTACTTAAGAGGATGCATTGTAATCTAACACATATTGTTTGAATCAGATCGGTGATATAGACTTTTTAAAAGTAACAACACACCATCGTGGGGGTGAATTTTGAATTGTGTTGCGAATTACTCTTATTTTCTCAATTCAATTATACATTTTAATTAAATATATTTTCTCTGCCCTATTTTGTGATATCCAATTTGTGACCAACGCCCTGCTTCATTGCAGCAACTCCAAGCGAACAGTCGATGTCGAGACGTGCGTTGTCCAAAGCACCTTCGATGTGGTTCTGGTATCCCAATGTTTGCTCACTCAGACAGTCTGGTCCATTTTCCTTACATCCCTTGGGGAATGCATTCTATGGTCTTCTGCCTCAATTGAAATCACTTACTGCAATATGCATGCACCGCTGTCTTCTAGACAAACTGCAATTTTCCTCTGTCCTTTTTGCATAATGTATTACCTCACTCCCATTTGCCTATTTCATTTGCTGTACCTGTTCTCATGAGGGTAAGTTTGTTGTGTTTGACCTCATGAGGGGTCTGTCTTTGACAAAGTGTGGCTCAACATTGTTTACTCAACACTGGAATAAACTTGCAGGCTATAGTTTATTCTCATATTGACTATTGCCCAATCATGCAGGCTCTAGTTTGGTCTTATCCTGTCAATTTCCCAGTCAAATGGTTGGATGTCGCTAAAAACAAACACAGGAGAAGCCGTAGCAGGCCTATAATAATGTAGCATACCTTCACTGTGATCAGTGGGCAAATGTCCACAGTATGTACACAAGTCTCTACTACTTGAAGGTAGAGGAAAGATTAACCGCATCAATTGTTTTTAAAGAAATGTGTTAAAAATACCAAATTGTATATTAAATCCGTTAACATAATGTTTTGACATTGACATTTCCAAATGTTAGACCTTGTATTTTAAAACACAGTCACTAAAAATGAATGATTCAAAGGTGACAATGGTTTTATCACTTTTTGCCATTAGGTTTTATGGGGGTTATGATGTGTCATTTCAGCTTTTAAGGCCAGTGTACAACAGCCAGGAACTCTTCCTGTGCACAACACACTGCCGAATGTCTGGATACAACATTATGGTGCAGTATATTATGATGTGTTATGACTAGGTGTAGTTTTGTGTATTTATTCCCATGTCACTTACATTTTTGTAGTATGGAGAACTAGCAGCCCAAGATCTCAACAACCCCGGCCACCCCAACAAAAGAAACAAACACAAATAGATCAGTATTGGCCTTTAATCTGCCAATCTAGCAGGAAATCTCTGCACTGAACATGTCTATCAATGCATTGTCATTTTGTATGTATTTAGTTCTGTTTTAGTACCATACTTGTCTGTTGATGTTTTTTATGTTATGTTTTGTCTTGGGCCCAGGAAGAATAGCAGCTGCTTTAGGCGCTTGCCGTTTCATATTAAATCTAGTAACATTTCAGTTACTCATAAGATGCTTTAACCTCTTACCTGACACCTCATAATGATGGCTAGTATCTGTAGTTGTTACCCTGCCTCCACCTGTGTGGTTCGTACCTCGGTCATGGCCTATGGGGATCGCTTTTAAGGATATTATGTTGTGATATCATTATTAGTAGTATTGTTTACCCGGTCATGTGTGAGTTTCCCTCTGAGGAGCGGCACCTAACATTTTTGATGTGAATGTTTCCAATGAATGGTTAGAAATAGGAGTTGAATTGTAACAGAAGTAATAACGACAAGGTTAGTTCAGTGAGAGCTCTTTTGTTTGTACTCTATTGGACAGTATAGCACTGATTAGGCCGGGTAATGTACACTAGGCATAAAACACAAAAATATGTCTGAAAAGCCCATGTTTGGCAATAGAACAGATGAACGATGTGTTTGTGTGTGTTTGTGTGTATGTGTGTGTGTATGCTAATGCTTGTGTGTCAGCATGTTGAAGTTCTGTTTTCAAGATGTACTGTATATGTTAATGTGTACTCTTTGTGTGTTTTCTCTTGACATTTGTGCTAAATGTGTGTTTGTGTACTATGTTTGTATAGTCTGTTTTGTATTCTTTATTGTTGTGTGTGTGTGTGTGCGTGTGTGTGTGCGTGCACGTGCGTGTGTGTGTGTGTGTGTGTGTGTGTGTGTGTGTGTGTGTGGATCTTCAGTGACCTTTGCACAGTCTTCATATTTAGTTCCCTTCATGTAGAATAAAACTAGCATTTTCCTAGCAATGTACACAACCTGCTCCACATTTCAAATGTCTATGTATGTCCTTCATACAACAGAGTCTTGTACATTTCTAGGGTTTAAGCCATTCATTTTCTATTCATTTCTGGTTAGTTCAAAGTTAACATATGCGTTTGTTTTAGGGTGAATTTTTCTTAGATCACTTTGTAATTTGATTAGGAGTTCTAGGATCTTCATAGCATTTCTAAAAATAGAATGGAAATCATTTCTCAATTGATGTATGCCACTTGTTTGTACTAAAAACAGTTATACTTTTACAGACGTGTTTGTGACTGTCTCTACTGGCACTTTTACCTTGGCAAGAAGACCACAAATGACAGCATTCTGGCAATCCAATTGTTAGCTTCTGTCCACTTTGATCCATGAACAAAATCATTAAACCAGAAGTCAATGGAAGACTTTCTTTATTAGCATGAGTCCAAGATGTTGATCTTCTATAGTTCTTACATGTTCAATGATTACAAAGTTAACACAGTCTTTTATGCCTGGACACATATGAGGCAGTCAGTGGTCATAGCCAACCTTTACACAGTCTGTTATAAGAAAGGTTTATCCTACAAAATTCCCTTGTATGGTATTTTCCAACCTAAGTTCCAAGGGTCTATTCAGAGAGTCCTCTGACAGTCACATACACAGTTCCTAGAGGGTGGTATGGACAGGGTGTGTAACAACACCATTTGTCACATTTCCTAACAAATGGAGCTGTTTGAACAAACACAATACAACTCTAGGCAAAATAATGATTGATATGAGTGTTACCTTTATCTTGCATGACAGAAACACTCAGAAAGTTGTTATGTGTACTTAGCTGTTATTGCCGCTGTGAATAATTTTGAAGTGGTTCTGGACTTTCTGGAATCCAATTTGAAATACAGAGATTTCCGGTTTTCTTTTTTTAATTAGATGCTGCCTACTCCCTCAGACTTCCCCTCCTTACAGATGTTGTTTCTGTAGCTGAGCTCACTCCGCTCCCTCTGAGCTGTTAGTCAGTGCTCCGCTGTCCTTTCACCCTCCCTGACTGCTGTGATCAGAATGGGATGCAAATTGTTTTATTAGAGCTTTCCAAAGGGATGACGAGAGAGTGAAAACTCCGTAAAACCAAATGTTTTATTAAATTCTAACAACTTTACACAATTTTTAAGGCAACAATCAATCATTCTTTTGTCAAAATCCCTCAACGCAAGTACATTTGGTCTTATTTACAAGCTGATCCAAGTCAGGACTGGACCAGTCTAGAGCACTTAACAGCTCTTGGAAAGCTATTCTGGAGTGGCGTAAACGTGTGTGTAACTGTCCTGTTGGAGATATAAGGGTTCAGAAGACAACGAGTTCCTTCCAACTTTCTATCGGAGCTTCTTTCATGTTCTTTCTGATCCTGGTCAGCTCCCTGCCAGTGACCAGCATAACCACCAGAGGTTGGCCGCCACGAAAGCACAATATTTTCTATGTGTTCTTTTACTACCCGTCTTTGTCTGTCTTATGTATCTGTCTGTGTTGTGCGTGTGCGTGTGTTGCCGTGTGTGTAATCTTTCTGTGTCTGTGTCTGGGACAGTGCTGCTGGTGAAGCAGGGCTGGCCCCAGGCCTCCAGTGCTGCCGGGGCCCCTGAGGGCTCCTATGACCTGGCCATGGACGCGGGCTCAGAGGGCCGCCAGTACCAGGCCTCAGCCGCAGCTTTCAGTAAATATGACCCTATGTATTATAGACACACACACTCCCACAAGTATAGAAAATGCACACCGTCATGCTCCCGCACACACACTTTTACAGATTCACACACTATGTATGCACAGCGACACACATTATGACACACATTATATACGCACCACTCCCACACACACGCACACACACAAAGGCATGATGGGGGGGCATTTCAGAGCTGGGTTTGGAAATGTTGGGAAAAAGAGAAAACTCAAAGGTTGGTAGGTAAGGAGGATGTGAGGTAGGCGCTGACATGCGAGGGGAAATGACATCGTAGTGGGGGGAGTGTGCTGGCATCATGCTTGGTTTTGCACTGTTCTGTATCATCTACTGCAGCATGCTTGCTGGCTGCTGAGGGCACGCGTACATAGTGGAACGGTTTCCGTTGCATAGATACTGTTTGTTCAAGTCATGGAAGTGATTTGTTGTTTTCCTAAAATGAATGTAATGATCACTGTGTCTTCTACCACCCACCAGAAGCAGCCTGTTAGTGTTTGTCTCACATTGCCTTTCTTCGTTCATGTCAGACATGTCTGAGCTTGTTGTCCATTGTAGCTGATTGCAGGCTGGTTGATCTGCGAAGGACCTCCCAAATGTCTCATTACATTTGTTGTCAGTGAACAGGTATCCTAAATCCATCACATTAGCTGTGGTATCACTCAAGCCCTGGGCCTCTCGTTAAGCATTCACACAGCTGGTTGTGCTTCATTTTTAGCCAAAGCTCACCAAATGCTAGGTAGAAAATAGTCATGGTTAGTTGAGTTTTGCATGAATGTCTCCATGGTACAGGGACTTAATAATATCCTACACACTATATATGCATGGTCACCATCATTTCCATGACTTGAGGACTTATAATTGTGATTGGGGGTTTCTTGTAGAAGCTAAGTGGTCATATGTGTAATGTACTGAATTTATTATTGCTTTATTTTTTTAATTCAGCAATCTACAGACAATGCCCCATAATGATAATAACAGTGAAGTAACACATATGGAATCACATAGTGTTAAAAAAAAGTGTTAAACAAATCAAAATACATTTATATTTTAGATTATTCCAAGTGGCCACCCTTTGCCTTGATTACAGCTTTGCACACAGCTTTTGCATTCTCTCAACCAGTATCGTGAAGTAGTCACCAGGTATGCTTTTCCAGTAAACCAGATGGGATGGCGTAACGCTACATACTGCTGTGGTAGCCATGCTGGTTAAGTGTGCTTGAATTTGATATAAACCACAGACCGTGTCTCCAGCAAAGCACCATCGCGCCTCCTCCTCCATGCTTCACTGTGGGAACCACACATTATCCGTTGACAATCTCTGGGTCACACAAAGACACGGCGGTTGGAACCAAACATTTCAAATTTGGACTCATCAGACCAAGGGACAGATTTCTTCTTGTCTCATGTCCATTACTTGTGTTTCTTGGGCCAAGCAAGTCTATTCTTATTATTGTTGTCCTTCAGTGGTTTCTTTTAAAGCAATTTGACCATAAATGGCTTGATGCATCCAGTCTCTTACCAGCTGATATGATTTTGAGATATTTTCCAGTGCCAGCCCTCATGAGTTTCATCATAACACTTGATGGTTTTTATTTCTTGAAATTTTATGGGTGGACTGACCTTCATGTCTTAAAGTAATTATGAGCTGTCATTTCTCTTTGCTTATTTAAGCTGTTCTTGCAATTATACGGACTATAACACTATAGCCAATGATGGTCTTCTGTATAACAACCCTATTGACTGATTGGCTCAAACGCATTACATTGTAGAATCTGCTATGTAATATATTTATTTTTTTGGTTACTATGTGATTCCGTGTGTGTTATTTCATAGTTTCTATGTAATCACTATTGTACTACACAGTGAAAAATAGTAAAAAACGCAAAAAAGAACTGTACATGTGTACAAACTTTTGAATCATACTGCACATGACAGAGTACATTCAGGACCATCAATCTTAAAAGGCAATCTTTCATGCAATTCAAAATGTTAATAGGAAAACCTTCACACAAATGTTTCACATTGTCACCAACATATGTTTTAAAAGACGCTACTTTGTTGCTACTGAGGAAACAGTCATGGTATTTAAGTGAATGAACAAGATTTTACAAGGACATTTTGAAGGGGTGCCAATGGTTAGGAATTTTTGCACCTGAACCCCATTCGAGGGGCGTGGCCACTGTAAACATTGACCTATGAGGATGTATAGAAGATTACAGACGGAAAGTCAAGCTATTTGTGTTGAGGCATACTGGTTGTCCATTCAAGCACTCGCCACGCTCTTGAGATTGACAACTCAGAAGTTTACAAGCACTTGAGTTGTAAGCTTCATAAGCTGATGTGCTCCCACAGCACACGTGAGCGGTCTTAAACAAAAATAAGCACACATTAATCCACCAACTACACATATTTATTTACTGTGTTAACTTTTTTGGAGGGAAACATGTAAATAAAGAAAAAAAATGTATGTTGGCTCCTATTGATAGTTTCAAAAGAAAACCACATAGTAACTGTAGCATATTTTGGCATTGTGGCTTGCTTACTGCAGATAGTACTGCACCATATCTCTTTTGGAATCCATTTCTCTTATTTGGTCAGTGTCCTATTTAGAGATTTTACTCAAATCTTCTCAAAATGAAACACATTAAATACGTTTTGTTACGGTTTATAAGGTTTTTAATACGTCATGTTAATCAAAATGTAGCCTGCTAATATCTACATGATACCACAGCATGACCCCAATACATTTAAAACCGATGCCATGTTCAGACCAGAAGAAATTCTATTCAGGCCAAATGTCCAGTGAGAAATTAATGTTAATGTTTAACCCCCTGATACGGATGAAAATACCCTACCATTTAGGCTGTCAGTCTCTCATCTCATAGTCACTGAATAGAAAGAGACGCTTTACAGTGCCAAAAAACAACCAATGTGCCTTTTGGGCCTCACTGTACATGTATTTTGGAGGCGTATGTGTTTTGGAAGGTGGGGGAGCAGGAAGCCTTGTTCAGTCAGTCCTCACTCTTCTGATATTATAATGAGACACTCAATCTCAAGACACTGACAAATGATATGGAAAATCACATTAGGTCTAGCTCATCCAGGTTCTCTCCCTCTCTTTCTCCCTCCCTTTCCCTTATTTTCAATCTTTCCCTGTCCCCTGCTGAACTCCCTCATATTGGTTTTGCCTTTTCATCCCATCCCTTCTTTTTCTCTTCCTCTCTTATCAAGGATACACTGCTGGGATGCCTTACAAGGTGCCCCCTGGTCAGTCCACTGGGGCGCCCCCACCCTACTCCCCGTCCCCGAATCCCTACCAGACGGCAATGTACCCCATCAGAAGTGCCTATCCCCAACAGAACCTTTATGCTCAGGTAAGGAGTCGGGCCGGACCATTTCCCTGCTCGGATTGGTTTCTGACAATAATGCTTGCCTCCTTATGAGATGTGACTAGTGAACTGTCTCTGCTTGTGGTCTGATTGTAAGACAGCTAGCTTGCTGAGTAAAAGTCCCTCCCTATCCACCCTTCCTGGCCTGTTTGTCCACCCTCTGTACTTCCCTTCTGTCTATCCTTGATCCTCTCTCCTTCCCTCTCTGATATGGCATTCATTAAATATTCATAGGTCAACTTTGGGCAGAAATACTAAGAATAAATTCTTTATACTGTAAAGAATGTATTACTGATCCGTGTCTCTATAAGTGGTCAGAATCTCTACGGCTTCCATGACGTTAAACATTGTTGGAGGGGAGTAAGCGGCAGACTCTCCCACATGCTACAAACATGAGAGCCCCTGTTCTACATCATCGCCGAACCGAAGGCACCGCCCAATTCTGCTGCAAAACTGAGAATGAGATGGAATTTGACCATTTCAATATTGCCGAAGCATTCCTAAAAAAGACCTGTGTCTTGTCTCCTCGTCAGGGTGCGTACTACACACAGCCCATGTATGCAGCCCAGCCTCACGTCATACACCACACCACGGTGGTGCAGCCCAATAGCATCCCCTCCACCCTCTACCCCGCCCCTGTCCAACAGCCCCGCTCCAATGGCCACATGGCCATGGGCATGGTGGCCGGTACGACCATGGCCATGTCTGCCGGTAAGAAATGAACATCTCTGCCCTCATACATCCGTTTAGATTGAAGACCATGTCTGTAACATTATTCAATACAGAATTCCGACTGTTACTTCAAAAGGAGTAGGCATGTTTGGTTACATTGTGTTTCCATGGTGATGACAGCTGTTAGACCGATGACCTCTGACTGACTAACTCTCTCTTGCCCAGGTACTCTGCTGACCACGCCTCAGCATGCCACTCAGCACATCGGCGGGCATCCGGTGAGCGTGCCAACATACCGCCCCCAGGGGACACCTGGGTACAGCTACGTGCCTCCTCACTGGTAGACCTCACTGGACCCCACATCATGTACGTCTCTGGTCACCTCGTTTCAGTCTTCTGTAGTTCTTTACTTACCGGACAAGATAATGCAAACTGGGTTCCAGAAAACAGTTACAATTCAAAACTCTTTTGGTATTCAAATATGTATTTCTTTGGTTTTGCGGTTCAGCAAAACCAAAAACAGAATAATTTACTATGTCTTAGGATATTTCACAAAGATATCCTAAAATGTTGATAGTCAAAATGATCGGCGCCTTCTAGAAGTAATTTAATTTTGAACAGGTGCTTCATCCTTTGCCGGAATTTAATGTGTGGTTAATCGCAAGATGCTGGCAACATGAAGACCTTTCTACCAGTCTGAAGGTCAGACAAGATTGTAGCTAAGATGCATGGGGAATCTCAAGGTATCAAAATTTCCAGTTTCCACTGTATGTAATGTTGTCAAGACGTTTAAGGCCCATGCAACTTTAGCAAACCTACCTGGATGTGGCTGCAACAAAGAACTTGATGGAAGGTCAGAGCTAAGGATTGGTCAAATGGTGAAAATACCTTGATCAACTGCCACACAAATTCTGCCACACAAAACCTCGGTCTTCTAGCAGGACAATAACTTCAAACACACTTCAGAAAGCACCCAGGAATGGTTCAAAACAAAACACTAGACCTTTCTGAAGTGACCAGTAATGAGTCCATTTCTAAATCCGTTTGACAACCTGTGGAAATCTGAAAACAGCAGCTGGGAGGCACCCTTCCAATCTGGCAGGACTGGAGCAATTTCTGCAAGTTGGACAATCTGCGAGTACAGAGGTCCAATGACCTCATCAATAGTTACAGCAAGCACTTGATTGTAGTAATCTTGGCCAAAGGCAGTGCTAAAAAATACTTAGTCTAGCGAGTCAATATTTTTTTCAATACAATTTCAGTTCATTTTCCTGTTGTAGGTTCTGAATCAAAAACAAAGGTTGTGTAATATTTACAGTGAAATAAAGAATTGCTGCATTTTTTCTGTGAGTTGTTTGTAGAAAGTGAAAGAATGTAAATACTTTTCACTGCTGTGTTCAACCCTCAACATCTAATTCACGTTCAACAGGATCACAGAACACAAAAAACACAGTTATCCAAGTCTATGGCTATGACTGTTAAAGAGTTAAATCATACATTTTGTAATTAGCTTAGCTTAATTCCATTAATTAAAACAATTGCACAGCTGATGAATAGCAACACTGCATTCTGGAGTCTCGAACACTTCAAAAGTTGGCTCTTGTATTTTTCTTTTTAATATCCATCTTTAACATGTTTGCTATCGTAGCCACGCTGTATCTGAGGTGTGGGCAAGAAGGCAGGAACGCAGACCAGAGTGGGCACATTTAGTGATTTAAAGTTAAAAAATATTGTGATAGAACTACTGGTAGAGTCTGTCATCATACACTGCATTTTATCCACAACCAGTCAGTTTGGTGGAAACTCCATGTATTTTACTCATGTAGTTTTTCATATTTACATTGAAATCTGTTGCCAGATGAAAACCTAGCAATTGTGTTATTTGTTTTGTGGAAATTATCTGATGATAATTTGATATGCTCTCTGTAAATATAAAATACATATATAATATGATGCTAATGTAAAATTGTTCTTCTCCCTCCCCTCTCCATTCCACCACTTTTCTCCCCCATCCCTCCCTCCACATTTTGCCCCATGTCCATCGCTCCACTTTACCTCTTCCCCTCAGATCGGGAGTCTAACACAAACAGCTCCAGTCTTACGTTGGTTCAGGAGGTATGACGGACCAGCACCAATTCTGTCTGCAAGAACAAAAAAACTTAAAGTGCAAGGGTCACTTTATACATTTATTTGTGATTTGGAAAAGCTGCTTTTTCATGTTTTTATATTATTATTTCTTTTCTTTATTTTTTATACCAGCCTCAGTTTTTTGGGATTTTTTTATTTTTATTTTGACTCTTGTAATCTAGGCACACACGGACCAGCAGTTTAGTACATTTGTGCTTCTTTTTTTACGTTTGTGTGTGTGCGTGTTTGTATGCGTGCGTGTGTGTGCACAGGTGTGCCTGCGTATTTTTGAGTTCTGAACACTGGTTCTGAGTCTAACGCAAAGCCAGTCCCTTTCAGCAGTGAGAATGTATGTCTTTTTATGCTGCCAAATTTTCAAATGTAAAAAAAAAACATTTTCAGGTGAGCATTGGTCATCGTTGGGGGGAATGTGACAAACCTCAGTTTTTCCCACCCTGTTGATTTACCTTCCCATTTGCATTTAAGTTTAAACACAACCATCTTCCAGCACAAGAAAACAAGGGTCGTCTTCCAGCTTGTAGCAACAGTGCATTAACTTGGCTTCTTCAAATAATACTCACTGCATATCAGTCTTAATGTGATAAACAGCCCACTGGGACAAAGACCAATACCGTAATAGTTAAACACCATGTAGAGGACATGTTCAGTGAGTTCAGTGGACATAATTAGCTTGTATGTCTACTAGAGCATAGTAAGCAATTTAAATATCTATACATGAATATATTATATATAGCTATACCGGTGTGAGAGAACGCCTGCGCGCGTTTGTGGTCCCTTTGTACACATGTAAATGTTCACCAAACATGCAAACACATCCGCCTTTAGGTATTTCAGTTAGCATGAGTAAGGTGCGCACTAACACATGTTCACAGTTATAGAGAAGTAAAGGACAACACACACAAACAGATTGGAAAGGTGGCATAGGATCCACTGGGTAGGTGCCAGGAAACGGTCTCTGTTGTAGCCTTTAGGCTATGTTGTGGACTGAATCCAGTGATTGTCTCGTCCCAGCTGAGGTGCTAGGAGTTTGAGGGAGGGTTGAGGCAAGTTTTAAGTGGGACCATGTTTAGTTATGGATTCCAAGGGATTTAAAAACAAAGGCAAAGTAGTGAGAGCAAAAAATTATAAAAGCATCTAAATTGTATAGTGGTCCAGCATTGATGCATGTAGCCTTGTGCGGCAGGCTTCACATCAGTCTAAGGCTGGAGAGAAGTGTTTTTTCAAATAGAGACGTTTACATGTTTGCTAGAAATCTGGGACAGTGTTTCCCAACTACAGTGCTCCCCAACTACAGTGCTCAAGCACCATCAACAATATACATTAACATCTAGCTCTGAGCAAGCACACCTAATTTAACCTGTCAACTAATCATGAAGTCTTCAGTGATTTGAATCAGGTGTGTTCGTCTGGGGCTATAACAACACTGCTGTCAGGAATAGTGGATGACTGGAGTTGGGGAGCCCTGTTCTGTACCATTTATCTGGGTCATGTTCTGGAAGGCAAGACTTCTACGGAAGGAAAACATTTAGCAAAATAACGAAAAAAACGTTTTTCTTATTTTGTAGATTTTGGTAGATCCTCCCTGTTTTCCTCCTTTTCCCAAAGGGAAAAGTGAAGGGTGGCCAAAGTGAAGGGTGAAGGGTGAAGTTGTGAAGGGCAGGCTTACTGAACAGCATAGCACTGTACTGGTGCCATTTAGGATGAAAGCAAGGTTTTGGAAGCCTGACCGATCATAAAGCTGATCCAACCCAGAAAAATATGTCACAGCCTGTCCTGTCCAACGTGTTTGTAACTTCCTAGTCCATGCGGTCACTAGTTCACCAGTGTTCTGAAAGTGTCTGAACAACAGCAGGCGGAAAAATCTCAGTAAAACACGTCATTCTGGATGTAGATCTTATAGTATTTGTTTAAGGAAACATTTTGTTTGTGTTGGTCGACGTAGGCCCCCCTCTTCAGAGTAGCCAATAGAACAAGCCCAATACGCCAGTGTTTCCAGCATCTGAAAAACAAGAAGGGAGTTAGGATCATAAAGGGAGTGATGGGTATGTGAGGAGGAATTTCACTTGACTAGCTACACACTTGTTTTGACCAATGAGGTTCGAGACTGAAACAAAAATGTAACCATGTTGATTAAAACGCCACTGGCATTAGAAACATGACTACAGTATGCACTCTGTTGTGGGTGATATCAACACTTAAAGTAAGCAATGTTTTTCACTCACCCTGGTCTCTAGCTGCTAATGAAATGATCGGGAAAGGTGAAAGCAATGAGGGAGTTCTATTATCTGGCTCAGGCACCCGTTGTATGAGTGTTTTAGACCGGGTGAAAGTTGACTCAGTTGTTTTGAAACAGGGCTTCCTCCTGGGAGGTCATTCAAGCATGTGTAGTAATAAGTAGGATTCTGTGTTTTCACTCGTGAGCTTTAGACTAAAAAGCTTAATTTGCCGTCTCAATTAATACAATTTGGTTAAAATAAATATGCTGTACATTAAAAACAATAAATGTTTTGGCGCATATCAATTCAGTTCAATTAGAGAAGGACGCCACAAACTGTGACCGGCTATAGCCCAGTTCATACACCAGGCTAGCTTAAAAGAACTGCCTCAATATGAGCCACATTTCTACACAGCCAGTCATAAGGCAACATTAAGCTTGCGGTGAAAGAAACCAGTCCACCTACAGTGTTTCACCGGGGTGTCAAACTCATCCAGCAAAAAGTTCAGTGTCTACTGGTTGTTGTTGTTTTTTTTTCCTTTTCAATGTTTGTACACTTAAGACTAAGACAACCAGGTGTGGGGAGCGTCTAATTAATCAGTGATCTTAATTCATCAATAAACCTAAGGGGAGCTGCAGGACCCTGCAGGCACCTGTCTCTCTGTGGAGTTCAACGCAAGTGTTGTAGGGACTTGGGATCCATTGGAAATCGTCAAGGAAGCAGGTTCAGCTGGGGTCGAGTGTCAAGGTCATGAGGAGGAGTTGGGTCATCATGGTGATGCACTAGGTTACAGTGTCCTGACTACATATCAGAGTTATCATGTGAGTGTGTCAAAAATGGATTGCACAAACATCTAAAAGTAATCTATGCTAAATAAGGTACTTTTAAGAAACATTTCAAGGATTTCTTAAGGGTTCATGTAGATCGGTGCATTTGATAGGATGTTCTTAATAAACATCAACTGTACATTTCAGAGAATACATTTCTGTTGTTAATAATTGCTACTGCTTCTTTCAGTCTGTTATAGTAATTTACCACTACATACTTGAGAGTGGGTTAAGTTGAGCCAAGTCTTACATTCAACATTACCTCATAAAGGCTTATACAGTATTCAGACTAACTAACATTTATATATATATCCGGATGTTGTAAATCTCTGGAAATTCACTTAATATAAAGGACAGTTTTGTAAACATCATTTATCCTCCCAGGTTTCGGGAAAGTTAGCCTAGCGACAGGGTAAGTTAAGCTGGTAACGTTTCTGTACTGAATTACATTTGAACTTTTTAAAACCATGTCTATCTTTATTTCCCTAACACAATTCAACACAATCACTTTTTTTTTACTATACAAGCCTGCACAGCAAATGTTCATGTTTGTTTCAGGACATCATATTGAAGCTATAAGAGATCCCCAACTAATGTACAGTGTAGAACATAATTTACTTTGCTTTACATACAAGCATGAAACCTCTTAAAGCAAATTAATTTGACATTAGTTTTAACTAAACCTTCTAACCATTTCTTCTAAATAGTTTATTTCACATATGGTGTGACCTCTTCATAAACATTTGGGACCCTTATTTAACCCTTTGGCTCAGCCTACCCCACTCTCCTCTACAATGCAAAATTACATTTTATTTCACATTGAACATTGTGTTTGCATTTACATTGCAAATGGAAAAACTAATTGTAAAGAAAAGACATCCAACACCCATTGATGATGATTGATAGCGTAGCATTCAGCAGTAGACGGGGTAAAGATGTATATGTATGAGTGAGTGAGTGAGTGAGTGAGTGTGTGTGTGTGTGTGTGTGTGTGAAGGGCAGTGTGGTACAAGCCCCTAATCTATGTGTTGTGTGTGTGTGCCTGTGCGCGCATACATACTCATGTGAAGCATGTATGTAGTCCCATGTAAGCGTGTCCTCAACACAGCCTAAAGTTCTCCAACCTACCCTGTCAGTAGCATGATAGAGCCAAACAGAACAGGAACATTGAAAAAAATGGCAATAAACCTAGTGTTCTGAATGTTTGAACGATGAGTAGGAGATTGAAACACAAAAACAACAAGACCATTTGAAGCCCTTGAAAAATATTGTTTTGTAACGCTGTTCCCTAGAACGTTTAATGTGATGCAAGACCTAAACATGCATATGACTGGTGACACAGGCCCAGGTCTATGTGAATGCTATGCTATGCTAAATCTTTGGAGGTTCAAAACCTCAAAAAAAAATTACCATGTGTACTATGAGTATAACCTCAGTGTTTTGAGAAAAAAAAATTGCAGGATACAGTTTTCATTTCTGGTATGTAATTTAAGTGCTTTTTACCATAATTGTTATTTAAGCTTTTGTTGATAAATGTTTATTATTCTAAGATATGCGATATTTTTGGCAAGCTCAAAGGGTTGCCTCTTGGGGCATTTCAGAACACAAGTCTGTAGAATGAGACAAGAAAATCGGGAGAGGGGCACTGTCTGGCAACCTGGTCAGAAGAAACTGGCAAAGACCCACTCGCTGATCTTTCTCCACTTAGAAACCCAGGACATTTACACACAAGATAAATGTTCCTAGAACAAAACTGACACCATAAATTGACATTCCCAGAACATCTGGAAACCTAATGTGCTAACTGCACAGACGGAAAGTTATCACGGAGTCAGGTCCTTACACTACAATTTGTTTATTGAAAAATGCTAAAGCAAATGATTCCAGAATTTGCAGATTGAAGCATTAGTGCTGTAGTCTGGGATCTAAACAGTTATTGCTATGTTTCATTGTTGTTTTACTTCTTCTGTAACAACCATGCACTTTAACAAACTCTGTTTGGATGCAAGGCTATGGAGCTGCCCAGGCTGTCTCACGGCCCATGGATTTAAAGGCAAGCACCTCTACCAAGTTTGGACATCAAAGAGAACAATCCCCTTGCTTTTTCATTGGTAACGCTGAACTTTAGCCATGTAAAGCGTTTGATTTGAACACTAATTTCGAGAGTATAGTCATGTCTTTTAAAAAATATAAATATATATATTTCAGACTTAGTTTCAAAGATTAAGTAACCTTAAACAGCTTCTGAACTGGCCACCAGAGCGCTTGACACATTCTTTCACAATGTTGCAGCAATGCTGTTTTTGTAACATGAGGTTGGGATGTTTGTGAAGCAGAGACCCCACCAGACTTGTGTATGAAATGTAAATCAATTTTAGTTTTTATGTCAGTCTAATGTGGATCAGTTAGTGGTCCTGGTGACAGAAGTAAGGCAAGTTTGTAATTGTATAATACATACTGTATGATGTAGAACATTCAATAACTATTAAAATATTTCCCAAAAATTCCTCTTGATGAAGATTATTTTTTTGACTATTTAAACTGCAACATTAGATAAGAGCAAGATTAGGCTTAGACTTAAATTGGAGAAAAGAATCACCTGAGAGAAATTGTTTTTGGGTCATGGTTAGTTTTTCTAGAGCCTATGACATGTCCCAAATACCCAACTGGATGGTCTGTCAGATATCAAACATTTTCGACCAAAAACTGCAGGTTAGTGCATAAGCTAGGAATAAGTGTGCTTCCAGAAGCTTGACACTTGAGAGAAGTGTCAGTGAATATGCAATAGCACTTAGTATTTTGGAGTATTGTAGTATATGTAAGACATGACCTTTTATGGGATAGTATGAGTGTCTATAGTTGAATGTATAAATTAATTTGAAGTTATCCTCAAACATTTTTATTTTAAAGCCCAGTTCCTCTTCCTATTTTGCTTTGTTAGAGTCTGTGAAGTGCGAGCTGAATGATTAAAATGTCTCAGACTTGATAAACCTCATGTTTTGGTCATGTTGGATGCTTTTTGTATTCAATTTTAAAAACAGTGGGCCTTATGCTTTCAAACACAGGGAGGTGTTTACATGCATAATCTCTCATTTGCAGATGTCTAAAGAAGTTATTTCTAGGAAACTAATAGTTTCTCTCAGTTGATCAAAGAAGGCAAAAGCTCTTTGCAGGTATAGATCCCCTAAGGTGTGGATTCCCACCTCTTCCCATTAATTGAAAGCACTAGAAAGAATTGATGTCTGAAGCAAAAAGTAGCAGCAACAACATCCTGTCTTCTCCCTCAATGCAGGTTAAATCGAGGCGATATCGATTGTTGGTGAGTTCTTGTGCAGGGGCTTGAATATATGATTTGGACCCATTTAAAAATGTCTTCAGTGTTCTGCAGGACCACAAGTTGGCAGTATCATTAGACTTGGTCAAAGGCATTTTCTGCATCAAGAGATACAATTGTTAGATCCAGATTAAGTGAAATTAACAATTGAAGGAAATGAGAAATATTGTCATTTTGTAGTTTGGAGTATGTCGTACTTCAATTACAGACTCAAGGTTTTCAGCCAAAAACTCATTTCTCAAATTTACTATTATGCTTACATTTCAGTACTTTCTGAACCCTCCCTACAGATTTTGGCACTTGAGATCTTCCATGATTATAGATTGCCGTCATCAAATCAGATCATATATTTTCAATGTGATTCAATGAGATTGAGATGGCCATTGGGAAATATCGATATGGTTGAGACCCATTTACAGCCTCTTGCAGTCAAGTTTCAGCCTTCTCGCAGAGGGAACTAGGTTTTTTTGGTGGGAAAATCTGGTTCTGGGTAAAGTTCATAATGCTTCTGACCTTAACAAAAGCCACAGGAACAGTGTAATCAATAGCCCTATGACATCAAAGATCCACCACCATATTGACACACTGTGCTTGTTTACATTACAGTGAATAAAACATTACGAGAGAGAACTAGATAGACCTATCTTGGTTTGCATAGTAATTTCCATAGTGTTTGATATTACACCGGCATTTCGATATTGGGATGTTTTCTGCTCTTTGACTTCCACTGGTCCTGGAGCCCTTGTTAAGGTCATTATGAAGTCTACAGGAGTTACATTACAATCAGTGTCATGGGTATTATACAAGGATAATTTAATGTTCCATTTATTATTTAGGCGTGTAATATTTGCCTGAACATAGGCCTAAAGGTCTTCGTGTAAGGTACGCAATCAGCCAAATCTTGATTTCATGCCTTTTTAATTGTTAGCTAATATTATCATTACAATTATCGTAAATATTATATCAATATTATTATTATAGGATAGTAGTTAGGGGAGGCATTTTTAGCACCTGATCTGTCATGAGGTAACAATTGTAAGATTTCAATTGAGAAAGCAGATCTGAAAAAAGCAGTGTCGCTCCTTTGATCACAGTTTTAGTATTTATGCATTTTCCCACAACTTAGTTTAGGCCTTACTTGTGTGGGGCTTTAGTCAACGCTAGTTATAACTTCGTAAAAACACTAAGACAGCCAAATTCAGCTGTTATCGATAAAGCGGGGCCAATTCGATCCTAGTGAAAAATCCCGTGCACTTCCTCAGCGTGTCGCCATCACTCTCTCCTCCACCGGAAACCTGGCTGAATTGAAAACTTCTCTTATGTTCCCTGAGGCAGTCGAAATTCAACAGTACTTCGTCAGTGTGTTGTTGAGTTGGGTCGTCATGGCCGCCTGAACCACACTAAATTCTCACAGTGCATGGTTCTCGTTCTTCAGTTTACATACAATCAAAAGTTTTGCACGGATCTGCCTGGATTAACTCCAATATTGCTTAGGATTTTGTTTTCATGTAAAAAAACAAAACATGCAGCCTCCGCCGAGAAAGGTGAGATGTCCGGTTTTTACTTTCCTCTGCAAATGTTTCGACGAATGTTGCATGTTTAATTGTTAGAAGATGCACGCTTTGTTGTAAATGCGCCAACCACGTCCGCACAGTGTTATGTTTTTTATCAAACGGAATTTTCAACTTTTAGTTGACGAGCTGTGTTTAGTAAGCTACATCATATAACTTTCTTTTTCGTTTAATGTTCCAACATAGCCTAAATGTCATGTGTAGGCTAGAGGCTACCCAATTCTCACGGTTTTGAATATTTTACAGTGTAGCCTTTGAGTGTCTCACAAACTGTGAAAAATGTGCATTGTATAAGTCATAGGGGTTGGGGATGGTTGCTGAATTTGGACCTGTGTAAAGAGTACAGCAACAAAAATGTAGGCAGAACAGCAAAACAATTATTGAAATGCGATTCCTGTTGTGGTATCATGTCGCGGAAACTGTTTTCAGTGAAGTCGACAAGTCCGGCTTTTGCATTATTTCTATCAAACAGTTATTAGCCTACTTATTGTTGAATTGTCCAAAGCTGTTAAATTGCCAATGATAGCGCAGAGTCTGTGACAAATAACGTTATTAAAATGGGGACATTATTATGAATCTTTTCTAACTTGAAACCTTATACAAGATTTATTTAGCAATAATTTCCTGTATTTTTGTCATGAGTCTAATTATTTCTCTAATAAAAACTGATATTCGATGTAACAGTAACGTTATTTATTAGTTATTAAATTGTCTACCAATATTAGCGTCTACGTTTTAAATAAATATTAGTTGACTTATCTTAACAAACGTGTAGGATTAACTTTTCTACTACCTATGGCTTTATTTGTTGATCTGTTTCACCAGAATTTTAAAGCAAGGAGATATAACCGGAGTTACATTTCAATGCTGGCACAGTACAGTTTTCTTTTAAAAAACACATTAGATGACCATAAAACATTGTCCCTGTAATATTTAATCATCTTTGAAATAAAGGTCCTTTACACTAATACCAACATTTTATATTTTGTTCTCCAGTAATCATTTGCCATCTGTAAGTTTAAGAAAACCCATTTATGATCATTCAGACTTCCCAGAAGTAATGATTCTAAAGTTCCCTACAATATTGCCTTTAATGATGACAATACTCATATTGAATTATTAAGTGACTAAAATACATCAGTCTTACTATACCTGTAGAATGACAGAAAAAGAGTGCAGCTTAGAGGTGACACAAAAACAGTAACAGTGGAGTACAATAAAGAAAAAGTAAAGTACCATTAAGAATAGTAGAATTCAGTACTGAAGACTGCACAAGAAAATCAGTATTATTTTGTAATAAGGTACAAGGGGCTGTAGTATATGGCCAATATACAACGGCATAGGGATGTTCTAATATGACAAAGCACATATTGCTTGGATACAGCTTTTAGCTGTGGTGTATTGGTCAAATACCACAAACCTCAGAGGTGCCTCATAGTTATTATGTACTAGTTATAGCAATTTATTTTTTATTTTTTTCAAACATGCTGTATGCTATTGCATACAACAGTGGTTTCAGTCAACCACCATTCAAGTTTTACTGGGCTCTGCTGTCCTGAACTGAGCTGGAAAAAATGTCAAACATAGCCTACATGTATATGATTAGTAAAGATTTGTTCCTGTCTGATACCTGCTTCTACCTTTGTGTAGCTATTCAGTGTAAATTGCTCTGGGTATGAGCGTCTGCAGGTTGCTGTACATTCTGGGATCTTTTCAGTAGATGTTAAAGAGGATTTTGAGGTTTTTGGTAATGTTGTAAAATGACGATTTCCCTATAATTCTGTTAGGATTGTGGTATAACAGTGATAAGGAAAGACAGAATTGTTAATATGAGTCAGACTGTTTGAGCTTAATTGCTTGGCATCTACTAGCGACATGTAATGAACACAGTTTGATAGAGGGCAGAGTCATTATTGACCCACATATTTGTTAATTTAAACTGGATGCAGACATTCAAAATATACTTCTTATTTTGGTTAATCAAGAAGGGACATACTATGACTAGATACAATTTGAAACAATTCGGAAGGCATCTTAAATATGCAACCAGCAACCAGCACCAGCAGTAGTGATTCACATGATCCAGTTTCATACTGTAACTTGTTTATAGTTGTATTATGTTTCCCAGTTTTTCCAGCCTTGGTATATATTTCCTTAATGATTGACTGTGTCCCTGTTGACTTTTAGAGAGAATGAGTCTACATGCATAATGACAAGGATCTTATTATGGTAGCCTGTGAGGGTAGCAAGTAGGGATTTCCTGAATCAATTCTGATTCACTAGCTCACGATTCATTAACATTTCCGATTCAATTGGATATAATTAGGTTAGGGATATTGCAGTTACAAAACCAATTTTGCCTCGAAAAGAGGTTCTCAAAGAACTTATGCTGTAAATTGTACAAGAAGCAACACATATTTTATTTTAAATGCATCAAATTATTGTTTACATTAAGAATTGACCACATAAGTTATATTAAAGTACTTTTTACTTAATATGACTAACTTGACAGTCACTGATAAATGACTTCAGATCCGCCATTTATCCAGACTGCGTAGGCTTATCTGGATGAGGTATTGTAAAATGGTTTTGTTGATTTGTGGTTTTTCAACATTTCACACCTATTTTGCATAGCTTACATAAGAAGGGCCCTGTAAAATGTTTTGGCCAATTCCATTTTATTTTTCTGTAATTCTGTTTAAACACAAACAACAAAAAATAAATAAAGACATTCTGAAGTTTATTTTAGTAAGTGCTTTCAGAAAAGTTACTAGTACAATACAGTGAAACTAGGAGCTAGCAGAGCGAGCTCTTATTAACAAACTTTTCAAACTGTCCTGATTATTTCATACCATACATTCACTGCGGTACTGAATAAATTTTCCACCACAAAAGAGACACTTGTACATTACAGTGGCGAGGGACAATATAATGTGCCTGGATTTATAACACAATCCCATTCGAAAGGTAATGCACACAAACAGATGAACAACAATAATATCAAAACAGGATTTGTTTACATGGTTAATGTTCTCTACATTAAGCTCCAACCATTTCTCAATGTGGTCCACCTTATATTCTTTACCTGATGTAAAGTAATTGCGTTTTGTTTATATTTTTCCCCATATTTTTTACTTTGAAAATGTACTAAATACACAATGTATATGCAGCAGACTTTTTTATTTTAAAGGCACAATAAGATAACTTTAAGACCTATTGTTGCTGCCAAATGTATAATGTTTCACCACCAACTTTTATCCTGAAGGCAAAATACGAGAACCGGAAGTCTTATTGTTGCTGCCGAATCTCTGTTGCCTGCATGGCGCTAATCAATTATAGCCGGTTGTAACTATCAAGTTGTGACAGTTAGCTAGCTACCTTTGGTTAATTGTGGCTCAGACAATGGGTAGACTACCTTTATATCAATGTGACAGCCACTTACTTACAGATCAACAACAACATGTGTGTGCACAGACACAGCTAGTTACGTTTTGCTGACCTCACTCGCTAGTTTGATACTTTGAACATGCAGGCTGTTGCTCTGCTCGGACGCTCATGCGATTGTAAACTGCGTAAATGTAAACTGTGCTCTGATTAGTAAAAAGAAACATATTCCATAAAAATATCCAGTTTTTCTGTGGTGGTGCATCAAAATGGAGCATAAAATGTAATATAAATCTGACAATAAAACAAAAAATATACAGTGGATATAAAAATCTACACACATGCCAGATTTCATTTTGTTTTTCAATTTAATTGTTCACATTATAGGTCAAAGTGGAAAGAGTTCTGACATGATTTATTTGTCTCATTCTTTTACATCAAAAAACCTGGCATTTTAACAGGGATATGTAGACTTTTTATATCCACTGTATAATTATTTCAATTCTTGTCTGGATTCCGCGGGCCCTACATATGGCTTTGATTTTGTCCAGTTCTTTATTTTCATGGTTTTCAAATCCTAAATAAATTGACATCTGCCTATAGGCCTGGCAGGGCCTTTAGGGGTTGACTCTCAGTCTTGCCTAGCGTGTTCAACAAGATATCAATATTAAGATTGTATTAATCATTATCAGATAACTCAAACAAAGATCGTTTCGAATCGAAGAATCGATTACTTTTACCCAGCCCTAGTAGTGAGTGTAGTTTGACAGGTAATGGTTTCTACTTTGACAATGCATCCAATCAAGAGCCCTGAAACAAGATCACTGGGATAATGGCCTAAGCCAGTGACCAATTAGAAGTCTACATAGCACACCCCACTTGACTCCACCCAGCCCCAGAGCGATGCATATTGACTGGTTTCATCTGATGGTAGGCTTGTAAATAAACATGCAGCAGTTATACACACCTCTTATTATTTGGTTCTATTAAGTTTGCAGTACATTTATTTGTAGTTGTCCCTTGACATACAGTGTATCTTTTTAATTAGAATTTAGAATCACTGTTAAAATATGGAGAGAATAAGTTCAGTTTAGGGATCAATAAATGAAAGCAATCTACATATATGTATTTGTGTCCATTTAGCACATTTTAATATATGTTAGTTTTAAGTACACTGATGTTGTATTTTACTTCGAGTTGGGGAAAGTATTTTTGAATAAAAAAAATATTCATTCCATGGTCATGTTGGACTATTAGTGTAGACAAGGTTCTAATGGGGAGATTAGTGTAGGGGGTCTATTGCCCACCCTGATTCTATAGACAAATATTGCACCAGTTAAGGTCGCTTCAAACTGCTTGTTCCGTGCTCCGCTGCACAATGATTTAGTTAGACTACTTCTGAAGTGAGAACATTGGAGAGCACCCAAAGGCTAATTATGGCAACGTCATGGCTTGTTCACGTATAACTATTTGGCTTACATTGCAAGTTTCATCCCTCAAATTAAAAGGCAATATAATTAAAATGTTGCGTAACCTCACATTTTATAAATGTCATTGCAGGAAAGTTGATACAATAATATGCTCTTGTTGTTATAATGCTGTCATATTACAGTTTATCTTGAGGGGTCATGTGGAAACATTGATCTAGAACAATTATTATATACAGCCTACATACAATCCCCTTATTCAAACACATTAGTCATTTACCTACTGCTCTTATCGTCAGCTGGTCAAATAATGGTGGGTGAAACAGTGGGTTTGTTCAACCGTATCCATTGATTCTTCACACATGTAGTGGAATTATTAAGGAATTAAGTCAAGACATGTTACACCATTTTTGTAGACAAGTCTGCCACACCACTGTTTCTTCAATCTCCAGCCCTGGGCTGAAACAAATGTTTCTGTGAACAAAAATCTGTCACACCTCTGTTTCTTCAATCTCTAGCTCTGGGCTGAAACAAATGTTTCTGTAGACAAGTCTTCCACACCTGCTTCCCCCCTTGTCTGAAACATGTTACAAAGATTTTCAGACAGTGGCATCATCCCACGACTTGGTCACACTTGTTTTTGTTTGATATGGATGTAACTGACAGTTATTTTTAAACATGTCTTGAGTCTATACAGCGTTTGTTTACATTGTATTGTGTTTGTCTACGTACAGTGGCTGTCCTATGTAAGGCTGAAACACACAACCTGCATCGGTGTGTGTTCATGCTGTAGCCAGAATGCATGTGATTGGATAAAAGACAACAACAGTCTGAGAGCACTTACTTCGTCAAAAGTACTTCGCATCAGAGCTCCTGAAATTAGAAATTAAGTGAGTTTCTCCCACAACTCTTGTGAATTGAGCTGATCCATTTGCAGAAAGGAGTCAGCTTTCTTAAGTTGTGAAATATATTAAGGTAGAAACGATCATTTGTGTGGACAGTTTAACTGACTGTATTAAAAGCGCATGCAGGGTTCACACAGAGGCTTGTATTGTTTGAAAAACGTAGACATTTTAAGTGGTATTTTCAAGGATATGATAGTCTGGGATTTGAAATAAATTCCTTGAAGTGCTTGGTTATTGTTAAGTTAGGTAAATAATTACTGTCATAATTAATTGGCAGTCTGATTACCATTATTTCACTATGGAAAGAGTCGATAGTTATGCTTTTTTGTGCTGCCAATATGACTCCTTTGATCTGTTGGTTTGATCGATGTGGTGTACATGTGGTCTGCAAGTGTGAGCTTGCTGATTGAAGGGAACAACAGACAGGCCGGGAATCATTGCCTAATGTAGTAAATGGCTGCTGGAAATAGACTGCCCTTTTAATGTTAGGTGGCTCAAAAACAAAATCTATGGTATGCTGTTCAGGGATGTCACGAGACCTAGGTTTTCCGGACTTAAGCTTGGTTTTGCTCAGTCCCAAGTGTTTGTTTCACACCCAGAAATGCTCAGCCTGGACAGCAAGTAAATGTTTAGTTCCCATAATTTTGACTAGTAACCTGCACTGCCCACCCGGTGACTGGTTGTATCACCTGCACACCTACTGTATGTAATAATTCAATTACATGCAGTACTCTTACTATACCCGGTGTGAAGTACTAGTGAAAAGTACTAGGGAAAGAGAAAAAAAAGCATGAAACGTGGGATGTCACACTTAGGTTTAATAGATGTTTGAGTTCATTACAAAAAACATTCTGGGCCTTTATTTGACATTTTGTTTCTCAAGAAAAGCAACATGCTACAAATTCAGATATTTTGCTCACAGGTCTTATAAATCAGTTAACCACAGAATTGATCAGGCTGTGTAAAGGGGTCCCACTCTTCTTCAATTGCTGTGTGAAGTGGCAGACTATTGGGAGGAACTGAAAAGATGTGTCATACATGTTGATCCAGAGTATCACAAATGTGGTCAATGGGTGCGATATGAGCCCTTTCATTATAATGCTAAGACATTCTCTGATGTCTGAAAGAATGGCACACCAAAGAGGCCTGCTCATTTCTGCAAATTCAAATTGCCAATGATCAAATATAATTGTGTTCATTGTCCATCGCTTATGGTGGTCCATCTCATAACTGCACTGCTACCATGTTCTGTTCAAAACGTTGACATCAGCAAGCCACTCGCCAACATATACAGTCTGATTCACATCCTCTCAGCTTCTCTATAGATGTATGATCTGGACCGTCACGTTGGGGCAGTTTCTTTCTGGCAGTTAACTTATGCACTTCAACATTGACTGTGGCAAGACACGCATGAAGGTCATTTAATGTTACCCTGAGGTTCTTAGAGACTTCTTTCAGCATATTTTGGTCAACTTTTTTCAACAATATTTAAATGTGTTTTCCATTTAAACAAAAGAATGATTACCTTCAATCTGCATTGTTTAACTTGTCTGAGCCGTTAGGAATTAAGTCCCTTTTGCCGGACCACGTAAGCCGAGCCAGCCTAGAAGAGCAAATGTCTCTTACTGAGTGAGTGGGTGAGTGACTGACAGACTACCCCTGGTTAAATGGCATAGTGGATAGAGACACAGACTACAGAATAACAGGTACTGCGTTCAACTCCTGTCACAGTCGAAAACAAATTATGCCTTAGCGATTTGTTCAGGACAGATAATAACTTTGCTTGCTACAACCTTCAGTAGCTATGTTATAGGAAGCCTAAAATAAAACCGTTATGGTGGATTTTCGAATTATGCATCAGGATTTGTTCAGCATAGACAAACTTTGCTGGCTACACTATTCGCTTGTCTTTTCACTGGACGAAAAAGTCAGTTATTGAATAGTTTTCTTATTTATGTCATTCACTAATGGCTAATAAGCTGTTAAAAAGGCCAGTGACAAAAGCCATAGAGTTCATTGATGCTATTTGTTGTGGAGGTAAACCTAAGAAACATTAGTCAGTTAAACACTATGTTTAACGGTGTCTAGCAAAATATTCAAACTTGGTGTGATGTTAATACGTGACAAAATGATCTAATGTCGAGATGCCATACTGACACTGGGCAAACGTGGTGTAGTGGTTAAAACCACAGCCAGTCACATGGGAGACCTGGGTTTGAATCCAGTGGGGGCAACAAACAACATTTATCGCTTTATCACAGGCTAGAAAATGTTGTGGGGCTGGGTGATGTCTTCACCAAAAGTTGCATGTCCAATATGAAATACTGAGGCAGCACAAATTAATTTATGAATGGCATGAACCAGCACAAATGAAAGCACAAACAAATGAGACTATTTTGATAGATTTTGTAGGATAATGGGGGGGCTGAGTGACCTCAGAATGACTTACACTATTTAATATGTAAAAAATGACAGCAGCACAAACAAAAATGTTAACAAAACAAACAGCACAAACAAATGAGCCTATTTTGACTCAGTTTGGAGCATGTTGGGGGGCTGAGTGTTCTGTGAATGACCTATAAAATATTATATCTATAAAATGCTAGCAGTGGAAACGAAAATGTTAACAGCAAAAACCAACACAAACGACTGAGCCTATTTTCCAAAGTTTTGCGTTGGTTGGGGGGCCAACTTCATGCAGGTTATAGATGGCACAACAGTCCGCTAGCTATGTATCAAACTACTGTACAATGCGAACCATTCTGGTCGATTCTGAATGAAACTATTCTGAATCAACAGAACCTATTTTTCCATGATAGAATCTCATTCAATATTGTGCAGATATCCCAACTGTAGCAGCAATCCAGGCAGCATTTTTGGCGTTCATGTCTCTGTAGCAATATGCACTTTGGTCATATAGAGGAGGTTCTGTAGAGACCGCTAAAATAATCTCCCTCCTTCCAACCGTATTGCCCTGCGAAAGCACATGTGTGTCAAGTACAATAAAATACGTACAGGACATCCGTCAAAAATAATATACTGAATTCTGGCATATCTGGTGGAGATTAGGCGTCACCGTTCAACAAGTGCCTGATGCCTTGGCCAGACCAAATCCGCCATGCGTATGTGTAACAATGGAAGTTCAGTCATTTTCAATGAACATGTGCGTTATGATGCAAAGACATAGAGTACAATGCGTACTATTTGCGGATGCATCACATTTGGGAACAATTGGATTGTTCCTATTCGTGTGCCAAAATGTGTGCATCAATCAAACCGGGACTTGTGAATTTATAAATACATTCAAATCCAAAAAGCTATATCAGAACAGAATTAAGTGAATGTATGTAAGTATATTACATATTATTTGTCAAGTGTACGGCTTTCATAATAATAATTGTAATTACTAAAACAAACAAAAATCTGCCAAATACACACTCAGACTACCTATACAGCTTCCTATACCTAATATAAACTAGAGTTCGTATGTAGCTAGTGAGTTATTCTCAAGTGGCAGACATACGAGCTGACAAACGTGCAGTTGCTAGCTTGACAAAACGTTCGGAATTTTGTATAGCCAACAAGTTACTGACCTGGTTGCCAAATATCGGATGATATCTTTCTACGTGTACTATTTGTAGCATTTATGTTTATAAATATCGTAATCTAAACCAATCGAAAAAGGGCAGGATACTGGCGACCGCGCATATCAGCCTTTATTTGTAGATTCATCATAAATTATGTGTAGCGATATGGAAAGGGCTTGCAACAAAACAATGCATTCACAACACAATTGGCAGGTCTGGTCTTGTGTACAATGAATGCATGGCAACAACTGCTGGCATGCCAATATTAGACAGCCAAGATGAACTGAAGCATGACCCTCACTACTGTGAGTGAGAGAGGGATGTCGGGTGCACTCATGAAATGTATTTGGCAGTTCAACTTTATTTATTGCCAACCTTGTATTTGTGAAAAAAAGATTAGGCGAATAGAGTTAATGAAAACAGAATAGATACCCAATAATATTAGAATAATCTGGGACAGCCCTAGTATTCACTTGTCCTAAACTTTTCAGTGGGGTACATAATTCCTTTGAGGATGATTGATGAGGATGATGATGATGTTCTGACATTTGTTTCACAGGTGAAAATTACCCAGGAGCTGAAACATACTCATGCTGAGCAGCTGAGCAGGCTACACATCAAACACCATACAGAGTGTGATCTACTGGAGGACCTGAGGTAGGGGGTGGTTGGAGAGTGTTCTACTGGTTGACCTGAGGTAGGGGGTGGTTGGAGAGTGTTCTACTGGTTGACCTGAGGTAGGGGGTGGTTGGAGAGTGTTCTACTGGTTGACCTGAGGTAGCGGGTGGTTGGAGAGTGTTCTACTGGTTGACCTGAGGTAGCGGGTGGTTGGAGAGTGTTCTACTGGTTGACCTGAGGTAGCGGGTGGTTGGAGAGTGTTCTACTGGTTGACCTGAGGTAGCGGGTGGTTGGAGAGTGTTCTACTGGTTGACCTGAGGTAGCGGGTGGTTGGAGAGTGTTCTACTGGTTGACCTGAGGTAGTGGGTGGTTGGAGAGTGTTCTCCTGGTTGACCTGAGGTAGGGGGTGGTTGGAGAGTGGAAGATGGGCATGGTTAGATCAGTGTGAGGTAACCTTTTCTCTTCTTTGACTTGATCTTCAATAAAAAATGGTCTGTTTTCGACACAATCCTGGGAGAGTGACTTAGCAGAGACTCAGCAGGTCAGTTACCAACATCACAAGGCCAAATCTACCATGGAGTTGCTTACAAAGATTGGTGACTCTTGAAGTGACCAAGTTAAAGCTTTGAAAACCGGCCCCTCATGTAGCCGAAGTAGAAATGTCATCATTGTGGTTCTGCAGACTGAATAAGTCATGCCTTCCACCTGCCTGCCGCCTTGAATCTTTTACGCATTACACAATACCTGTAAACTAAGACAGTAGTCAGAGGCTTTAACCACTACCCCACCTTGCTGCTCCTAATGCCTAGAATGGCTTAAAGCACACATTCTGTTTTTGATATTTTGACCATAACTTTGTCTAATAACATCCAGTGTAAGTTGAATGAAGATAACAATTTACCAGTCTTCTTCGGCTCTTGCAATGGTCAGCCTTTTGGCCATTTAGAAACAAATTTGAAAATGTTTACATATACCTCAGATTTTCTGATAGGATTGTCTGAAGCCCACTCCTTGCCCTAATGAAGTCATTAGTCTGTTATTGTAATTAAAGTAACAAAGGTTGAATTCTGATCGTTTGAGCAAACACAAAGTCAGCTTGACTTTCAAAATAATTTTGGGTTAATCACGAAAAGGCCCGGATAGGCAGCAGTGTATCTGATTACATCTGATTCTGGAAATTAACCGAGCAAGTGGAGGGCATAAAGAGTTATTTTAGTATCCATTCATAATTTTCCCCACATAATTGTATGCTGCATTTAATTGTGGTTCTACCTTTTTTCTGTATAGAACATACAGTCAGAAGAAAGC
>JACXGJ010000638.1:0-47839 GCA_016801105.1 Esox niger
GCGAGATGTGGCATGTAAACATGAACCATTGATCTGGCAGGGGTGAGATGGCAGGGAGCTGTACTTGAGTGCTTGGTGATTAGGTGACTGGGGACAGGTGTGTGAGTTGGTGATTGGTGACAGGTGTGTTAGGTGCGCACTGTGTTTCCGGAGCGCGGGCGCCCTCTGCTGCACGCTCGCGGAGGCGGGGACGTGACAACAAATGCATACAATCGATAATTGCTGATATCTAGCAGAACCCCCCCCTTGCCATATATTTTTTTGGAACATTTGTCTATATATAATCCAACATATAGACTTCATAGGCTCCTTTAAATGTGTCTGAGTTTGTTTGGTGGTTAGCTGGGTTAAGTTTATGCCAACACAGAACTCATTAATGCTATCCGCCTCCTGTGATTCCCAGTCTAGGTTGGTAAGTGATATTCCATTAGTTGATTTAGAATACCTTTCTTGGCAGATGGTGGGTTATATACTCCAACAATTATAATATTACAATTTCCAAATTTCCAAATGTTCCATACTTAAGGCTAGCAATTCAAATTCCTTATGAATACAGACAAACTTCTTTAAATTACCTCCACATTTTCTGTTTAAATACATTGTACATATTAAATGCAATATCTGCATCATTTGTATAATTTGATTCTCAGATAAATTTGATTGAGATCCAAAATTGCAATAAAATCCAAAAATTGGGTATTTGAATGTATGTGGATTGTCAACATATATAGGATTGCAGGACTGAGTTTATACTTCTTAAGCTATTTGTGTGACTCAAATGTTGGGACAAGATTACTAGTCACAATACCTCTGTGTTTATTCAAGCATGCAGTAATTCGATAGTCAGATATAATACTACTGGATGAATAGGTTGAGCTGACATAATTATTTGTACAAATTAAGATTACATAATTTACATAATCCCTCCCCTCATTTAAGGCAGAGTTAGAGCAATGGGACTGTTAAAGTCAGTGGTTACATTAGCAGAGGTTGGTTAGACCAGTGAGTTGCTAAAGGTTGCATTGTCGTGTTGATATAAAATCCAAGCAACTCGATGATTTGGGTGGATACCTTCTGCTTTATCAAATAAAATTTGCTTCAAAAAAGCATTGAATTTGTCTATAAAATATACTCCCAAACATTTGCAGTAATTCTATAATCACTCATGAAATGCTGGAAGTCTGCTGAAATACGACCTACTGCAATGAAAGTATATTATGGCTAGCAGCAACAGAATATGTTCCATAAAATCATGCTTCATGCAACTGTTTTGAGCTGCCTATCATGATGTTGTTTTAACCTATTAGAATGACAATAAAGCAAGTTTGTAAGTGTTTATGCCAAACATCTTTGGATACAATAGTTGCAGCAGACCACCCCATGACAAAATCGACTCAAGCTCAAAATAAAAATCTTGTTTTATTCCTGACCGCGACACTAGCTGAACCTCTGCGGTGCTTGAAGTAATACCTGCGCAGAAAACAGTTTCCACACCGAACACTGGACTACCACCTCCCAACTGGATTAATTTACTCATGGATTTATTTATCAACTCCTTGTGGACTTCCATCATTGGACCTCTCTCCTGCTCTGCCACGCTTGAGGACCCCTGTCCCCAACCCACTGCCTACTCACCGGCTAGCTCTCCCGAAGGTATTCTCTCTTTCGCTCTTGTTCTGGCATCCTGGTCACCTCCTGGTTGCCAACCACTCTGCCCCAGAAATCAATTACATTGATTAAGTTTACACTTTCTCCTTGTGTTTGTTGTTCTGGCGAGGAGGGTGTGCCTTTTCTGGATTTTTTAGCCGTCCTAGCCGCTGGTTGGTGTGAGTTGGCCTGGCTGTCTCATCTATGCTATTGCTAACCGTTCTACTGCTAATTCATTTTTTGTCATCATGTACCTGCCAACTCTGCTCCCCAAGCCCCTATTGGGATCACCTACACGTGGATTACTTTGGTTCTCCCCTGCAGTTGTTACATATAACAATCACTACTCTCCCTTCACCCTGGAATCTATTAACAACAACTATCACCTTTCTTCTGAAGTAGCTAGGCGTGCCAGCTCACTGGGCATTCTACTCCGACACCCCATATCCATCGTGGGTGTCTACGCAAATGGTCGAGCGACGCTAACACCAGCACCAACATAAGACCTATCTGGTCGAACTCTCGTATCAAGTTCTATCCTTCCTCTCACTCCGTTGATTTTATCTGTCTCCGTGCCCTCCAACCTACCGCTTTCCCCAACCTTTGTTTACCCTGTTACACGACCAATCTTGCTCTTTTAAACATCCGTTCTATGAACGATAAATCTCTCCTCCTTCAAAAACTCATATTGGACAATAACCTGGACTTCCTCTTACTTACTGAAACCTGGCAAACACCTGAGGAATTTTTCTGCCTGAATCTAGCTTCCCCTCCTGGTTATAGCTATGTGGCAACCCCGCCTCACTGGCTGTGGTGGTGGCCATGCTGTTTTGCACAAACGATATTGTGAAATGACTCATCTCCTTCTGCAACATAAAAGGTGTCGACCCCCAGACGCTCTCAGCCCTTCCCCTGGACCTTGTATGCCTGAAGACCTCACCAACCAGTTCAATACTACTCTATCTGCTGCCCTCAACATAAAATGTCACCTTCACATCCTCTTCACCCTGGTTTACATCTGAGCTCTGTGCCATGAAGCAGGAGGGCTGCCAGCTTGAACGTCAAACCAGAACTGGCCTAACTGTTCATGCTGAAGCCTATAACTTCACCTGTCCTTGTACAGAGATGCTCTTCATGTAGCCAGAACCTCTTTAATCTCCGACAGCAACAAAACCTCCAACACAATCTACCAGACTTTGTTCTCCACTATCAACAAACTCCTCCTACAACGCAGTGAGCCCTCCACAACATCCACAGTGATCTTGAATTATTTTCTTCAGACAAGATTAATCATATTAATGCTTCCTTGCCTAACCCATCTCTACAAGTTCCTTCTTCCACTCACAACCACCCACCCTCTCCTGTTATACAAACCCTCCTGAGCACCTTCACCCTAGTCGATCCACCATTCATCACAAAACTTATTTTATCTTCAAAAACAACTATCTGCTCCCTGGATCCCCTTCCTGCCTCTCTCATTAAGGCATTGCTCTCTGTCCATACATCACTCAAATAGTAAATATTTCTCTCTACCATGGCATCGTCCCCTCCTGCTTTAAACATGCTGTTGTCCCACCCATCCTAAAGAAACCTGGTCCGGACACTACCAGTTTCAATAACTTCTGCCCCATCTCCAACCTCCTATTCCTTGCGAAAACCCTGGAAAGGACTGTTGCAACCCAACTTCTCAATAACTGTTTGATTGAGCCTTTTCAATCTGGCTTCCGACCACTTCACACTACTGAAACTGCTCTCCTCAAAGTTGTTAATGACCTTCTTGTCTCTGCTGATGCTGGCGCCCTCATCATCCTTATCCTGCTTGACCTGAGTGCTGCCTTTGACACAGGCAATCACAAGATCCTCCTCACCAGGCTCAAAGCCTTGGGTGTTGAGGGAGCTGTACTTTCCTGACTATGCTCATACCTCACCAACCTTGACTCCCAACATTTCGGTCCATGGTTATAAGTCTGACTCAGCTGTAGTCACACAAGGTGTCCCCCAGGGTTCCATTCTTGGGCCCTTTATCATTTACATCCACCCTCTTGGTCAGCTCCTCCGTCACCTTAAACTGGACTTCAACTGCTATGCTGATAACTCTCAGATCTACCTCAGCACTAAATCCCTCACCAACCCTCCTCTGTTACATATCGAAACTTGCCTGGCCACAATAAAAACCAGGCAGCAGCAGAACTTCCTCTAGCTTAACATTGACAAAACTGAACTTTTACTACTTACAAAATCCACACTAACCAAAGCCGGCACCTTCACCCTCACTATTGATGACTCTGTTATATCTCCATCCCCTCATGCACGCAACCTCGGCACGCAACACAACGTTCGCTAGCAACTAATGTTTATTTTATATACATATATATATAGCCAAACTACAGCATAAATGGTTGCCGGTTTTAGAAAAACTGATAAGCAAAATAGCTAACTCATTCATACGTTACGGGTGGCAATTAGCTAGAGGGAATGTCAACTATGTTGCCACTTTCATGAGCCAGAAATCATAGTTGCTGGTACTAATGGTAGCCTCTATACTAAGGTAACCAGACCTGCATCTACCTAAAAGCAATGTGCCTGTGTGTGGTCCTAAAGCCAGTCGGGTTCAAAATATTGCTTACCGTTCTTCCACTGCACCGTTCTTAAGAGTTTGAAGTTTTATAATAAGTGTTGTGTTGATAAAAAGTGGTGGGAACAAAATTCAATTTTCCAAAAAGTTGAGGGACATGTCCCACTCACGTATAATGAAACCTATGCCCCTGTTTGCACCACACAGAGCAATTTGGACTCAACTGAAAGCTCTTGATGTAACCTGACCCAAAAATGTTTACCAAATCACAACTGTGTAACTCTCTTGCTTTCTGGAAAACTTCAGTTGTGCTTTCACATCTATGCATTTGTATTCCTTTAATTCAGTATTGTGCATTACAGAATATTGTATTTCTATCCTTCAGATCATTGATCCTTCACCAGTGGTGTTTAAGTTGAGAAGATATAACAGCAACTTCAATGGTTTGTAGAATGCAATGGTAAGGTAATTTTGTCAGTGTTCTATCATTTGTGTTAACTGGCACCTTCCATAGCACAGGGGGCTGGATACGTACAGTGTGCAAGCTACAGTTTCAGTTGTTTATTTTTCCAATATAAGTCACCTTACAATAATATATATTTGGTGTCAGCATTTCCGAGAAATACCCCAAACTACAACAAATCACCCGAAAGTACTCAAAACTGCATCCAAGTACCCCATTTATGGATAGTTTTTTTAGTTTGGAGTGATTTAGACCCAAGTCAGTTGCCATGGAGTCAACATTGGGGGGGGGGACCAAGTCAGCCAGGGGTTTGAGGTTCCCACCCAGAAAAGCATTCACAAATGTTGAAAATATTCAAAAGACTCTTTACCATCAATATTTACACAATCTTATATCACTGTGTTGGTATTCCTAAAACATCATAATTAATGTTGCTCCAGGACCATCAACTGACCTGTAGTTCAATCAATCACATTTATTTTACATCAGCAGTTGTCACAAAGTGCTTTTATAAAACACCAAGCCTTAAACCCCAGGCAGCAAACAACAGTGGTGTTGAACTTCAGTGGCTAGGAAAAACTCCCTAAGAAGGCCGAAATGCAGGTAGAAACCTAGAGAGGAACCAGGCTCAGAGGGGTGACCAGTCCTCTTCTGGCTGTGCCGGGTGAACATATTAAGATTCCAAATTGTAATAGTCGGAGGCATGACCAGATGACAAGGACAGGGACAGACACGGGGGAGGGAGGGGTCAGCAGAGTGGGATCTGAAACACAACCAGGAGGACTTTGGACAGGGACCGCAACCAGTCAAGCCTGGTACACCGCATGTGTGGGCCATGACCTCATGTCCTCCTAAATTTAAAACGACTGAAGACAGGGAAATTTTAGAGCAGTGCAAGACCTTGGGACTGAGACAGGGGTTTCCAGTGACACTGTGGCCCAATCCAGGGAAGGCTCCAAGTTAGTCAGTTACCCCACTCCAAAGACAGAATATTCCCCTGCCCCCTACCCTCTGACATAACCCTCACCTCACAGTCCCCTGTACCTAAACCTAACCTTAGTGGTACCTGTGCCAACATTAATTAAGTTGTTGTTGGAACAACACATGGCAATAACAGATCAGTTATCAATATTTTCTCCTTTTCTCACTCACCTCCATGGTACCTGCTCTCGCTGCCCTGTTGGCATGCTCTCTCTCTCCCTCTTTTTCTTTACTCTGAATGCACCAGAGTGAACTTGAAAGAAATATCAGTAAACAAGTTTCTTGCCATGATGTTCAGGAATGGATTACTAACCATTTCTGATCTGAATGGCAGTGGTTATTTTATAAATAAACATTGACTCACCTCTTGTGCTACTGTATACTTCTATCATCTGACTGGTACTCATGTTCTCAATGCTCACTTACTCAGACATCACGTGGGCATTCTGACATTTCTAACAAAATCATTAACGTAAGACATTAACGTTATTTGAATACCCGCATGACCACCATTGTGGTGGTTGATTGATTAGCCCTTGCAAATCGGCACATTTTCACCGAAAACCTTTGTTTACACTTCATGCAATTACTGACACTTTTTCGCAAACTGTTATTTATTTCCACGGTTACATTTCCAGTGCAAAATGACGTGCTGATGTTAAAACTGTCACGATCGACAGGAAGAAATACGCAACACTCATATAACATTTTAGTTTTCCACTTTTTAATACGTTTGAATGTAATAAGAGAGTACAGTGTTTGTCACAGATTGTACCTACCAACAGCAATTGTCCGGCTGCTGGGGTACGGCAACAACACTTGGAGAAACCACATGAAGAACTGTAGCAAACCACAAAACTTGAATGTGTTAAGTTTAGTTATGATTATGGTAACATTTGCTAATTATTATTTTTGGCATGGTTGCCTGTCGTTGCATTGCACAGTTTTATTTTAGTAATAATTTATAAATCAATATATTCGGGGGACATTTTGAGCATATCTGAAAATTGGGGGGATGTCCCCCCCAATATATATTGTAATTACGGCCTTGTTAAGATCCCTGCAGAATTCTGGGAAAGGGTCTTATGGGCAGATGAGAAAGAGATGATCATATACTCATTTCACAGCTGTTCACATCATGCAGTGACACAACAAGCCCAACCACACTGCAGTAGCCACCAAGAAGTTTTTTATGGCCAAAAAGTGACACGTTTCTTGTCTGACCAAGTCAATCACTTGCTCTGAATCCAATTGAGCAAGCTATCATACTTTAAGAAAGTATGATAACTTGTAACACGTCACAGTAGAATACTATTGTTTGCCCGCATACTGGCAAAACAGCTAGCGAAAACTGGTGATTTCAAATTGGCGCTATGGAACTTGATTGAAATCACCACACACAGCCTTTGTTACTCTACAATATTATAATCAGCTGCTTGTGAACGCAACATTTTTGTTTTTACGAAGTTACGTTGACCATTCCACATCCTGAAAAATATGCCAATTGGTACCATCTGTGAACAAAACTGAAACATAGGAACATAAGTATCATTTTAGTTAAAAAATGTATTTACATAGTAAATTTTCCCCAATAGTTCTAATGTCATTTCAAACCTAAAGTGCCAGAAGACTAAACAAAAACAAATGATTTATAACAGTCCAAATAATTCAGCTACAGTAAGTAATTGTAATGTGCTAGCGAACCTTGGTATAGACTAAGGCATTGTGTTAGTTTATAATTTACTTTCTATTTCGGCTTCACACCAATACCTACTTGGATCTTAAAGCGTTGTTATGTTTTGCAATTTCCTGTCATAGGGTTAAATATCAGAGAGCTATTGACATTTTTTTTATCTTGAAAGCTGAAATAATTGATCATCATTACCAATTTTGTGTCTTTTGGTGTGCACTTACACTAGATTTATATTTTTGCCAGTATAAATATACTGGCACTCCCTTTATATAGAGATTTTATTCATAACTGGATTAAAACTATATGGTGTCTTGAATATCTTTATTCTTTTCCCTCAGTTTTTAAACTGGTATAGTTTTATTCCAGTTGTCAAGCTTTTTGATTTAACACCTAATTTACCATGTGTGTTTATGTACAATCCAGCCAAATAGCAATGTAAACACTGTAACATTTTATATAAAGTATGATGTGCAGAGTAATTATGGATATCAGTTTTGTTTTGTTGTTTATACAGTTCTGCTACTGCTGCTGCTGAGCTACATGTCAAAAAGACTTCTCATCTTCATTTAGCATATAAATTATTTCTGTCTGAGGTGTTGATTATGCTTGTGCCTGTTACATACGAGTACCTGTTAATGCCAGTTACTGTGTATGAGCATACCATTTGCAGAAATGCTTTCATGGTGGTGAGTAGGTGTATGTGTGTACAGCCACCACTAGAAAGTGTTGAAAGCCCCAGCTAGCAAGATCACATCCAGGGTGACTAACAAGCTTAGCATTAGCACTACTGTTTCTGCAAGCATTGGTATGGTGAAAAGAGTCCATAACATTGGGAGAAATGCAGGAATTGTACCCTGTGCTTCTACTAATTCCATACCCACCCAAGCCTCTGTCTGGCTGAACCACACCAAATGTAGATGTTGCTACAGTGTGCTGTTGGAAATTGAAAAGGGGGGAAACAAAAGAAGCATTTGATTTTAGGAAATGGGGATTTGAATGTTCAGGGGGAGTTTTTATTTTATGTTAAAATTACAAAAGTATTGACCAAGTATCTTATATTACTATATTAGAAATTGTACACTGACATTTCCTTCAGAGTTTTTTTTTTAAAACACTGAAGCTCAATTAAATTACTGCATTTACAAAAACTGAAATAAGTGGCATGCGTACAGTAAGTAATCAACCTCGGTTTATGTTACATTGGTTAAGACTGAAAAGATAATAAAATAGCTTGAAGGGTTACATCTCTGGAATACTAAATAATATCTGTAAATCTATGGAATATAATGTTTTTGGTACTTGCAGCACCTTTGGGAAACGACTGTAGAGATGAGTCTTAAGTAAATGCTTAAAGGTTGAGACTGAGTCTGCATCTCTCACAAGAATGGGGAATCATTCCACAATAATGGAGCTCTATTGCAAAAAGCCCAGCCTCCAGCTGTATGTGTAGAAATTCTAGGTACAATAAGGAGGCCTGCATTTTGTCATCCATTTACTTATGTCTGAAACACTGGCTTCCAGTGTAGGCAATTTTGGGCCTTTGCCATGTTTCATTGAAATGCACAACTCTCTGTTGTCTCCACAGCAGTGAAAATTGACATAATTTTCCCAGATGACATTACTAAGAGGCCGCATATATAGTGAAAACTAAAGTGGTCCCAAAACCTTAATCTTAAGGAACACAAAATAATACCTTTGATATGAAAGAGGAAAGACCAGCCACACATGCGGACTAAATTATTTCTGATGGAAAGGATCTAAACCAGACAAGATGTTCATGTACACAATTATGGGTTTCCAATCTTTCCTAATGAAGGGAGTGATCAATGGTGCTGAAGGTATGTTTAAGGTCAAGAGGTAAGGGGCATGGGAGGGACACCATTAACCACCTTTATGAGTGCAGTCTGAGTACAAGGATGGGTTTGAATCTGGACTGGAGTGTTTGATACATTTGTCTTCAGAAAGGCAGTGAGTTGCTGGTAAACAGCTTTTTCTACATTTTATGAGAGAAAACAAATTAACAGGAAATCTCTTTTAGTAAATGGAGCTGCAAAAGACAGCTCCAACCTAACATCAAACTTGTGTCGTTTATATGTCTCAATTCCTCTATTTTGAAACTCTGGATAACAAATTGAAAAAATAATTTAATAATTATTTCTTAGAAATATCAAACGTAGAATTGGGGATGTGTTTCACTGGTCGATAGTATATTAATTGGCACAAAAAACCTTAATTTCAAAATCCAGAGCTTAACTTTTCCAAAGCTTTCTTGCTGAAACTGCAATTAGCCATCTTTGATATTTCTGCCATATATTTGCTCTTCTGGTTAAAATGCTAACTGCATTTCATTGTACTGTACTTGTACTGTTCAATGACAATAAAGTTGAATGTAATCTTATATTTCTCTCAAAATGGAACATTTGTCAATTGTAAAGATCAGAACTACCTCAGTTTAGGGTAGGTTGTTTCTCTTAAATTTCAAGTTTCTTTACTAGTTACCTAACTTCCTCTACAAGTTATCAGTTATTAATTTCACTACACTTGTTTTCGTATACTTCTTTTATTGTCAGACTATGCAAAATGTTGAATTCAATGCACTAATTATATCATTAAATACAATTTTAAATGGTCGTGCAAAACAAGCAATGATGTAAGTTTATAAATGATAGACTGCTTAAAGTAGCTAATTTTCATGATGTTATTTCTTCAAATTCTGAAATGTGTATCAGCTATGACTCTATTACTCTTGACTAATTAGTCTTCATATCTTTCAACACATTCAAGCTGGAGCATTAGACTTTTTCATTACACTAATTCATTTTATTTTATTCCTTGGCTTTTGCTAACCAGCGGATACATTGCAGAACAAGTTTATTGCATGATATTCACATGCCTTTGGTCTAGCGGTCAGCTCTCTCTCTGTTATCATTGTTTTACAAGGATATTAAGAGTTATAATAAGATTATAACATTATTAGAGAGTACAAGCACCTTCAGTGTTATTCTGTATTCAAGCCGATTCTTTAAAATTGACATTTTCACTAACATATAGAAAAAAAGTTTGTTAGGCATACTGTAGCTTAGTTTGTTTCCAAAGTCTACAAAAGAAAAGGGGTATATCATGAATTTACTTTTACTGTTGTTTGATCCTTGGGGTTTTAGGGTGGGAGTTTTGTAAAAGCACTTTGTGACAACTGCTGATGTAAATAGGTCTTTATTAATGCATTTGATTGATTGACCATTGGTTTTTATTTTCCTCCAATATACAGTGCATACCTTTACATCTGTAGATCAGTTTGCAGGCTGATAAACAACAAAATAATCTTTGATGCATTTGAAAAACTATCGTAGTCTAAAATGCCCTATATGTTCGGGCATTTTAGGGAGAGGAAAAATCATCTGTTGACCATGTGACCATTCAGGTCCATAGGTAACTGTGACATGATCAAAAAAAGGGACAGACTGTTTCTATAACTAGATATCTGGGTCTACAGTGATTAAATGGTCGTGGTACGAAGAGCAATGAAAATAAAGGTGTTAATGTGATTATATAATTATGTTAACTAGGGATTCATATTTCTCTGTGATACACTAACTCTTGAAATGGTGACTTCGAACTAACAGCTCTAAAATCGTTGACTTTGGATGTTTTGCTTAGTCCTGGTTGATGCATCATAGGGCCAGATCGTTCTTTCCTTTGGTCATGTGGCTCCTGGAGCGGTATTCTGCAAGCCACTTCACCCTCCTCCTGTGTAGGATGTAGGCTGAGTTATAAATAGCCAAATGTTGAGGTAGTGGGCAGTCCTCAAAGCGGGAACTGAGAACAGCATAGGAAGTCACTGGTACAAGTAATGTCAGATATTTTTTCCAATTTGGATTGAAATTAGTGTAGAACTGTTGAGCATTTTCAATCAGTTGTCTTGTAAACAACAAGAAATAATAAAAACTATACTTTAAACATTTTTATACATTTAAGGCCATCTGAGCTGACATATTCTAGGATTATTCAGGGACTGTAGTTGGAGAAACAGTTTTAAAAGCTCTCCAATTTGATGTAGGTGACCAAGGGTTGCTGGCTTTGCACTGAAGAGCCAATGCCTTGTGGCGCTCAGTGCTGAATGGCAGGGAGGCTGATCTGGCTAATTGCACCAGCATAGAGTCAAGCACACTGCAAAATGATAACAAGGGCCAGTAAATTACAGTATATGTCATCTCCTGCTTTCACTGAATAACTGTAATGGCATTTATATGCATTGTGCGTGTGTCCAGAGCAAGTCTCAATCATTCATTTTATACTTGTTTCTTTAATGCCTCCGATTGACAGTATTTTATCCTTATATGTGTTAATACATTTAAATTATTTATCTATTTATTGCAGACACTTAACCACAGCAAGGTACAGGAGAAATTAATGTAAACTTTCTGAGTCATGGACAAAAACTGGTTTTAGACATGGCTGGGATTTGATCTAGTGACCATCAGATACTATAATCAGCAGGCTGTCCTTCACTTCATGCAAACTCTGCACTGAAATGATGGTGTTGTTATGCTTGTGTAGAGCGGCCAAAAGAGGCTGGATCCAATTCTATCAGAGGAAGGTATTCACTCTATCATGCTCTGTCTCCATTCTCTTTTCTCTCTGTTCTTTTGTAGATGGTTTTGAGCAAAAGGATTGTGTGCAAGGTGAATCATTCATTTGTCCAAGTCATGTTATTTTATCTATTGCACTCTGATCAAGAGGATGATTAAGACTGGATATCTCACATCATGCTGTATATAAAAAGTGAGGCCCCTGAATGGCACAGTGCTAAAATCACTATCTGTCAGTTAGCTGCGTCATTGCGAGAGTAGGATTCGAATCTTGTTTGCGTGGTAGCCCAGGGGTCCCTTGGAGGGTGGTGTAATTGGCTCGAAAATTCACGGAGTGAAGGTTTCGTTTTTGAACATGGTTGTCTTGCCTCATCGCACTCTAGCAACTGCTTATGAGTTTCAGTTGGGTTTCATGAGAAGAACGGTCAGAATATTTGTCTGAGTGGTTTTCTGCAACCAATTCATTGTGTACAGATTACTGTGCTGCCCTTTGTGACTGGCACAGAGGGGGGTTTGTACCGGCAGTTGTGATGGAGGAACGAGGTTAGAAAGCCTCTGTGCATGTGAGGGGGAGCTGTTATTAATGACAATAAGGACCCTCTCACCCCAGAGGTGTGACCTCTAGGTGAGTTCTCGCTAAAAGCCACATACAGCCCTGTCCTTTTAACATGACCACTGTCCCGCTTCTGTCTCCATCTCATCTGCAGGTCCTCTGCTCCAACCAGTCCCTGGACAGGATTCAATTACTAGTGGGGGGCCTGACCTCTGAACTATCTTCACCAGGATGAACCTCATCCGCTGACCCTGAGAGAAAAAAGTTGCCTGGACCACAGTTAACAATCCCCATAGCTCTCTTCCTTCACTGTTCTCTCTCCATTCTTTCTTACAATCCGTCGCTTCCCTACCTGCTGCTTATGTGATTTTGATGATTGTTGAACTAAAGACTACTGATGTGTACCTCTCATCTGTACAGGTGTGTGTGCATTAGTAAGTGTAAGATGTTTTAATATAATATGCAATTATTGCCTCTTCCGTTTTAATTAGATGTTTTATGATTGCAATATTATTGGTTATTGCGTTACCATTAAAAACTACTTTTACAGGGCCTTTTGAGGGGGAGACTTTTCTCCCCCTTACAAATCGATCCCCCAACCTTGCTGTAAGCCCTAGTCGATGGTTGTTAAGCCATCACCGTCTCTTAATCACAACACAGATACCTGTTAATTACCAAACGGGTTCAAGTGTTTTTGCTACTTAAAGAGGGATTTGAGATCGATGCATTGCAATGCTCTGGGTTGAGCGGTGAGCACATTCGACCGTTTAATGAAATGTTGTGGGTTCCGTCTAGCGTCTGCTGACGGAGAGGAAGAACACAGAAGAAAAGTAATGGGGTTATTAATAGGCAGCTGCTTGGATGACATGGTTTCCTATTGGGTCAGGGATAAACCATGAACTTGTAAACTCCCTAAGGGGCCTCTCCCCACTCGCCTCCCTCCATCTCTCTCCCACCCTGTATAGTGTCATCAGTTAGAGCGAGGCTCAATAACCCAGGAAGCTCTGCGAGAGCAGTGATTAGACATCTCTCTGATTCTCAGCCCCAGCAGAGTTCACTCAAAGGTAAGCCAGTAGTTTACACCCTCTGAGACATTGGCTTCCTTGGCCTTTGTTCTTCACCATCTTCCGTGTTGCAAATGACTATGCATTTGATTGTTCTAAGGCGATTAACATTAAGAGACTTTGCTTTGTCCCCACTGGTAGATTAATAGATTACTCAGTACGTTTTTAAAAGTGTCAGTATTGTAGGAATTGTTTCAATTGAAAAAATGACATTAGCACCAGCTAGTCTCTTTATGAAACTATATGGAATATTAATACCAATAGACCATTCCTGCCACAACCCATATAAGAGCCCATCTCCTACAGAGTACACATTTGTGTAAGATCCCAGAGCTTGCCATTCTTTTAAATACTGACCATCAGCCATGACAGCCTCACAGCCAAGCCCAGACCCAGCCCAGCTGGCTGCAGGGCTAATTACAGCCGTCTGGCATCTATAAAACACAATCCCAGAGGGCCGTTTTGCTGTGATCACAGCAGGCAGTGGGAGGTTAATCCCAAGAGACTGCAGGCTCAATCTCCCGCCTCCAGCCCGCACCCCAGGCTAGCCCTCTCCCATTCAATCTAATGGCGCATTGGAACAGCATGGCCCGGTGCTCACACCTACCCTGATTTCCCTGGCTGCACGGCTCTTGGCCCAGCTTGTAAGGTCCTCTGCAGCCACCATGGATAACGTCAGAGAGGACAGTTGACCTGTTTTTGTCACCTCCAGCAGCCGTATATGGCTGTAAATGGTATGTGCAGAATCATCGATTGAGAATTCATAAAATAAATACTGAGGGACAATTCTCTGCATGCATGTGTTATTTCTTTATGTGCAGTGTGCACATGAACACCTAATTGGTGTAAAAATATATGCTGTATTGTAATTTTCTATGCACTTTAATTTTTATTTACTTCAGTATGCAGAAAATATGCCTCTGCTCTTCCCTAGAGTATTTTGTGCATATCTGTGTGTAATTAATGTGAATTATGACAGATGGAAGAAAAAAACGGTCCCTGTAAGACAGAGAAGGGTACATGCCACAATGTGTGAAGTGCAGGCATGGAGGAAGCCTCGTGTTTTTTCTGGGTTGTGCCAGCTGGACTAGCCAGCTCCTCACAGGTAGCAACACACACACTCGCACAACACACACATTTTCATTTTGCTGACCTTCATATCTGTGATTTTGACTTGCAGGACAATAAACATGGATGAGTTGTAATTGAATAGTACATTTTACATATTACTTATCCCTGTTAGCATGAGGCTGTGTCATACATTTTGGTGTCTACAGCTTTAAAGATCACATTCTACTAAGATAAACATTCTAATACCGAAATTGTCTTAAATTGTTTGCTGTTTCGAAGAGTGCTATTTTTATAAGCATCTGTGTATGATTTAGGTATTAATGTAGCTACATTATCGCAATGTCTTTGCCTGGTAGCAAATACAAATTAGGATTACAACTGTTGAGAAGGCAACAGGTCATGGTTGGTAAGCTGCCTAGAGGGGTCAACGATGGAGAGTCTCTCTGACAGGCTGTGGAGGAGGCTCTATTGTTGTTGGTGTGTTTGGGTATTACCTGCAGGCACCATCGCTGAGACTACAGCATTATCCTATTATTAGGCTTAGGCTAGTTGTTTACGCTTTATTGCTGCTTGTCAGGTAGGAAGACTATCCCACTGTGAAGATTTGTATTTCCCTAAAAAATACACTAATGCTGTATTTTCTCATTCAGGTAAACTGGCTTACAATAATTTTCCGAGTTTTAAACAGTCTTGAAAGAGTGTGACATTTCTGCGAGTGTCAACTTCATGTTATTTTGTATTTAACTGTGGTTGTCGTCCCGTAGTCACCAAAACAAGGTCTATAAACCGTGATTGGCTGTGGCTGCAAGACCAATCTGCCTTTTTCTATACCTCTTTGTGCCCCAGCAGCGCAGCAAGCACCGTCCTCATGTCTCCTGTTTTAATTACTGCACGGCGACCTTGTTAGTTGGGATTGGTCTTGATTGACGTGTCTGTTTGCAGGGGACATAATAAAAAAATCCATCATATGGTCTGGCAGATTTTGGGCACAGAACCAGGGATGACAAATGTGCTCTAGCAATAATTCAATCTGCTCTCATCATTCTGTAACTTTGAGGAACAGACAGAGTGGAATATTTAGTGCAATTAAATCGCCAAGTTATCGTCATGCGACTGTGATCAAGTGTTTACTTAAGATGGTTTTTTACAAGAATTACCCACTGACAGATTGAAGGGAGTAAAGATATACCAGAAGTGACAGAATGTTGGCGTGAATATGTTCACAACTACTTAGTTAATGTAACCTCCAACACTCCATTGTCACACAGGCTAGCTATCAGATCCCAAATATTCTCATTACATGTATGATTGAAGCCACTTTTATACAATAGTCTATATCTTTCCTGTTTTCAAAGGGGAAATGTGTCTTGATGAAAGCTGATGCTCCGCGCCTGAGGAAACAAATCAAATGGTGGGGAACATTAGATAAGTAGCTAAAATGTCCCCCACTGCACAACACTTCTAAGACAGGAAATCCAAACTTGCAGCCAGTGGCTCAATAGGTCTGGCAATAGCACAGATTGTCTCATTTAGAGTTTTAAGAGCCTTAAATAAATGTCACTGTTACAATTTAATATTAAGACATTATGTAATATTTGTTTTCCTGCCCTGGTGAGCAGGTTGAAAGGCTAAAATCATAGCTGTCTTGTTAGAAATGATAAAAACATATTTTTTATGTATATTGTACTTCTTGTGCTATAAATGCCTGTGACAAAAGTGTAGGAGTGAGTCACACCAAATCGTGGGGAAAGTTTGTGAGGCTCTGTCAGCAGCAATATCCCTCTGCTGCTGATCGAAAGTCTGGGACATGTCAATGCAGGCGTGTGAGACTGTGATTGAGAAGAGCAGCATACAAGGAGAGGAGTTCACTATATGGAGCTGTGGGCCCTCAGCTCCCCCTCCAGTTGAGAGATCTTGGCACTGTCTTCCCTTCATCTGTTCCCCGAGGCAGAGCAGCTCCCCCAATGATCCACACTTCTCCATATTTTACACCCTGAAATGGGCACCGTTCCGATACCCTATTTTTCTTCATATTTCACTCCTTCGTTCATCCATTTGTGTGGCTTCACATTCCTGCATTCTCACGCCAATTGCGTGAGAATGCAGTTGTTGATTACTTCAAATATTTTGAGGTTTTGTAGACAGTTCTATTGCAGACCAGTTATCAACCCCCATCAGGGTCCATTCAAGTAACAGAGAAGCATTTTTTCTTGTTTCTTTGTTATCATAAAATACAAATCTTTTGTTACACCCGCTACTTATAAAAGATTCTTATTCAATATAAATATGATGTCTGAACTATTTGCCATTATTATAAATCATATTCAGATGTTAGAGCACTGACGGTATTGTAGACAACTACTCTAATGACATATTCATATACTATTAAGATCCAGGGGACAACATTTGCTTTTTTTATAAGTCGTTACTGTCTCCATACTGTCTGGCCATTTGACCAGTTGAGAATCAACAAATGTATTTCAGGTGCTCTGCCAGACAACATCCCCGCCAGCAATTACATTTCTTGTCACTTGTGTGGGCGTTGACATGGATTACTTGCATGGTGATTGGTCAGTGTGGCAGGATGTTTATATGATGGTGGCTAGTGGTTGGTCAAGGGGGTTAATGAGGATTCTGAGTGATGCCTGCCCACAGTGGGAGGTGTTTAATTGCTGGGAATAACTAGGTGACATCAGATGACCTCGGTTTAGTTATAACGTTTGTGTACATAAATGTGTCGAGTTATTTCTAAATGCCTTGGGGGCTAACACTAATACAGTAAGTTTATGCGATGTCCTCCCGTTGTTCACATTGGTTTTTGGATGTTTTATCTATATAATGTAACTATCAGTTTAATTTAGGTTTTGTCAAAATTAGTAGAAGTCATCAGGCCAGTATTTGCCTGGAGCTTTTTGAGGCAACTGTTCTTGTGAAAGTGGAATCCCAGGTCATTTCAATATATTTCTGTATTGGGTCAGAAGTCAAAATGTGTAAAAACGGATCATGCTTGCTAACTCACTATTCATAGACTGTAGGAGCTTTAGTAGCCATAGTCCATATACATCTTTTAATCCAAGGTCATCTTGGGGTGCTCAAAACTGAGATTTTGGCGTAATTGTTGTGCATTCATTATTCTTTATACACGTTGTTAGAAAATTCTTCACCTTGAAAGAAGTCTATGAGCTGTAATCCATGATTACATGATTGTCTATAAACAGCCATTACAAACTTTAGTTAAATCCATAGAAGAGAAAGAAGTAATAACAATTTTCCCATGGACCCCCCATACAGTAATGATTTAACATCATGTTTCCATTAAGAAATATATATTCTTCTCTGAGAACCTGAGAAAATGTGTTATAAAAAATAAAAGCTATTTATCTGAGCTGTTTTTGTAAAACAGTAAATAAATGAAACTTTATATAACAATAAATTTAGCAAAAAGACATGGGAATACAGTGAAAAGAAATTACATTATTGTTAGCCAAGAAACAATGAAACCTAACATGCTCAAAAATTTCAGAAAATCTAAAAACACATGGAGGAACAATTGCATTCAGTTTTGGGAAAAGTGTGAGGTAAAAAATAAAATACATTTCTACATCTTCAAAGGGGACAATTTTGAAAGACACTGTATAATGCAAGGTAATACACCTGCATGTCTAAAGGACATTGCAGTTGACACACAATGCCAGTTGCTTCAGATTAAATGGTCAGATTAATAAAACAGTAATTTTTTACTTTTAACTGCACTGTCGGGAGTAGGAAAACCAAGCATTTCATTGCCATAACTTGCTGCAAATTACAAATAAACCTTTGAACTTTGAGTTGATGTTTAGGACTGCAAATGTCATCCACCTAATCTGAACTGAACCAGTCATTATTTAACCGGGGAAATCTTTTAAAACATGTACATTTCATAAAATTTTCTGAGGATTGTCTACCTTTTGTTGGTAGCCAAGCCTAAATCTGCCCATGGAAATGTGTGAATACATTTATAAACACATAAGCCATTAACCATTATAATTGTCTCTCTACTGGTTTAGGCTTTATTTATTTCTCTAGGAACCAAAACGAAGGCCCAATCCTAGTCGTATTAGCAACCCAGGGTGTATCTAGATCTCCCCTCTTTTGAAATGTTGAAAATATATTTCTGTTTACATTAGAGTATGAAGAATGAATGCACACATTTTCACACTTGTCTATTGGCCCCCTGACTAAATCAAATCATAAAGTCTGGCATTGCTTGTAAAATGCTTTACCAACTGAGCTACACAATACTTTTCTGTCACATGAAAGTGCTCACATGTGCAGTGTGTTTTACCAAATGTTTTTTTGCACGTAACCTACGACCATGTGTATATTGCTGTGTTTACCTTATAACAAAATAACAAAGTTAATACCATACAACATTGTTAATCAACATAAGCACACTGAAGAAGAAAAGGTATAATAAAACCTGCTAAATGACCAAATGAATCTGATAAAAATATTCCCCATTGAGGAACCATGTATCAATTTTATTTTTCATGTTCCTTGGCACTCCTTGGTCAAGATATGTCAGTCAATTGTGAAAAGTGTTTTGAAGTATTAGTTATTCTCACTGAAGCATTATTAGAAGAAAAAAACATGTTAACACAGCAAAGACCTGCTGGCTCTTTAAACAAGTTGAGTTTATTGAATGTAAAACTTGAAAAGCAGAGTTTTTCAATGACTTTAATGGTGCCATATTTCAGGATCAGCGTTGTCCTCTTGCTAGCACATGTGCTGATAGACTGTCTCTTCATCCTGTGCCAGCTCCCATGCCAACATCCACTTCTATTTCAGAGGGTTACTTGAAATGTTGATGTACTCCATTCATATGAAACAACATGGCTGAGATTACATTTTTGTCACTGTCTATTTTTAATGCATTTCCTCTTTTTTCATAAACAGAAGAAAATTGATATAACAGTTTCAATCGTGTTTGATATTGGTCTTATGTTTTTACCCTTCAACTGGATGCATTTATCTTTGCATAATCATTTCCCTGGTGTTTGAATTTACACCGGCATGTTTGAGACATACTATGCAGGATTGTGGCCATCAATTGTGGGGAAATAGAGTGATGTGTGTGTGCACTGCACAAAAACCTGATACAGTTATTACACAATTTTCTTAACACTGGCAAAACTCCAGTGGGGGGTCACTATCTTACCTTGGAAGAGGGCATCTCTAGCTATTGATAACATAAAGTTAACACAACAAAATGATCTAGTGTCTTGAGTCTTCTTTGATATATCTCAGAAAATGTTTTGTAATGTTAACAACCCTTATGTTCTTTCACTTAACCCTCTGTGTTTTGGTAGCCATTTCTTCTATAACTAACTGTCTCAGATCTATAATTGCGCCCTACAGTTCCCTTGCTTTTAGTCTTCATTGGAGTAGGTTCTTTATGTAGGCTGTTTTGAATTACATCCTTTTTTACCTGTTTTAGTAAAACAAAATTAAAAAGTCAATATGCAAACTTACTTCCTTGTTTGTACTGACAATTCAGGGTAGCTTAAGTAGATCATTTCAAATTAGGTTAATGAGAACATTAAGATGAATGGTATTGTAAAAATTGCACTTAATTTTATCACAAAATCCCTTTATTTTGTATCAACTGTTAAAGATATGAATTGGTTAGAGCAGATGGTAAACGGGTTTGTTATAGTATATTTGATGAGCTGAATGATAGGCTGACCTATCAACCTTACTGCAATTTAGGATACCCTAAACAGTTTGCAGTGTTTTGCATCAATCATGGACAATTACCAAAATAGTCGTCAACAGCTTGTTTTCTCTGTGACTAACTTGGCTTCCAGATTGTGTGCCTCTCCCTCCCTCTCTCCTCTCCCAGAGTCTTAATCAATGCAGATGTTGTTGTATTCTTTTGCAGTGATAATTAAGAAGCCAGTCATTAGAATATCTGAAAAGAGCCTGCTTATGTAAATGAAGGTGGCTGTTTTTATTTATTAATTTGTTGTTATTATATGTTGGAAGGGTACGCAAAAATGTATGTAATCACAATTCAGTAATTTATTGTGATATATTTTAGAATATGTTATATACAAAGCAGTAAATTAAGTTAGATGCATTCTGCACATTGATAATAAGAAACAACACCAAATATAATGTTAAATAGCCTAATTCCTTTTCCCATTTCTAATGTCCAACACAATGAAACACACACACACACACAAACACACACAACAACCACCCACACATTGATTATAAAGAATGGACACAGAATATGTTGTTTAATAGCCTACTACCTTTTTCCATTTTTGATGTCCCACACAATAAAACACACAAACACAACACACACTCATACAAAACACACACACACACATATATATATGAAAAAAACTACAAGATTGTCAATGATATAAATATTGTCAATATATATTATTGACAACCTTGTAGTTTTTTTCAGTTTTTTACCCAACTTTTAAATGTTTAATAATGATAGAGCACAGTTTAATAAGCTTGCAAGTAACAATTCACTGTACCATTTACACCTGCATGAATAAACATTTGTTTTAAAAATGTTATACTGTGTTTACCAGAGAGAATTTAAAGAACAACATGCACTAAAACTGATTAGGATATAGGCTATGGACTGGATAGTGTGTTGTAATTTTAAGTTTTTCTTTATTGTATGTTAGTACTATTGGAAACTCTGCAATGGTTTTAACTAGCTAGTGATCGATTGAGCAATCTTTTCCAGCTGCTGATGAAGACTGTCAAAATGTGGGAAAAAAACTTAAAACAAAGATGAGAAGAAAATACAGGTTGCGAAAATAGCCTATATGAATGATAAGCTTATATGAATGAAGAAGTACATGGAAGAACAATATATAACACCATCAAGCTAGCTTGCTAATGTTTGCTAAATTAGTTCGCTGTACATTGTTCTGGGTTGGTGTCTTACTAGAGGTAACATACCAGCTACTCTTCATGAGCTTTTAGCTATACATTAACATTTCAAAAGTTACTGTTAGGTTGTTATGTTTTGTTATACCAGCCTGTACAGTATGAAAAGTCTACACCCTTACTAAAAATATTTTTGTTTTCAGTATGTAATATGTAGTATGTTTTCCCAGGTCTTAAAACAACATTAAAGTAAAAAAACGAAAGGCTTATTATCTCAAAAAAAAATAAAAACTGTCAACGTCTTGGTTGTAAATGTACACTCCCCAAGCTCTTAGTGTAAGCACCTTTTGCTTGGATTACAGTAGTAAGTCTGTTTGGATAGATCTCTATCCACCAAACACATCTCGGTTTAGCTATTTTATTTCAATCTTCTTTGCAAGAACAGTCCAAGCTCATTCAATTCACAAACGGATTTTGCTGTTAACAGTAAAGATTTACTATAGGTTTAACAATTCCAGGTTATTGATTTTCCTTTTTGCAAGCGATTTCTTACTTGAAATGTTTGTGTGCTTTTGATTGTTGTTTTGTTACTTTATCTGGCAAAGAGCAGTGGCGCTTGCACCAACATTTATTGATATTTGTAGCCTTTCATTGTCACCTCCCATAGTGAACAGAGCCCTGGTACCTGCTGATGAGAAGCAGCACCATAGCATGATGCTGCCCCCACCTTGGTGTTTTTTGGGTGATGAGTCATGTTGACTTTGCACCAAACCTTTGCAATTAGTGCCAAAATACTCACCCTTGGTCTCGGACCATAACACCTTTTCCCACATGGATTTGGGAAATTGAATCTGTCCTCTACTCTACTCCCTAGTTCTGTGATGAATACACACAACTTCATTAAGGTTGCCGTCAGACTCTTGCTAGCCTACCTGATGAGCTTTCTCCTTGCCTGGTCATCCATTTACTGGAAAGTCATAATCTTTTCAATATCCTAGTAGTGTCCTCCGCTCTTCCTGCATCTGCATCCTGCCTCCTACCTACAACGGAAGACTATAACATTAGACCTTTTGATCAACAGCTTCCGAAAAAGATGCTGGTAACATCCCGTTTTTTTTAATTGTTAAACATTGTCATAATATTATTTTTACTTTGTACAATTCCTGCTTTTCAGTTACTCACAACTTTGAAAGCAGTAGCTCTGGGTTTTGGGCCTGGGTTGCATAGCAATTTGCTGTTGGTGGGGGCCTCAGCAATGAAAACATAACTTTTTCAGCAGAGTGGAAATCAACCATTGTGGGGGCATTGAAATGAACCTCTGGGTCTCTATATCAGGTGCTTAACAGATGGTGCTAATGTATCAAAGGACAAGAGGAAATAAATGTCCTCTGACTGTAACTTCTCACGAAAATGGTAGGACTAAGGAATATGTCTGTGTTGCTGACCATTTTGGACATGCCCATTTAATTATGTCATTGCTTTGCGAACTACAACATTAAAGAAAGCTCTCATTTATAACAGCCCTGAGATTCAAACGTGCACTTGCCCTGTTTAAGTTCTAGATAATGACCTGCTGGAGTTGTTCTCAGATCATTTGGAGCTGCACCTCATTCTCAGTTACCACATCTATTGCAGTTTTGTACAGTTTGGTTGTGCTTATAGGCCAACCAGTGCTTTATTGGGCGGCGGGGTAATGAAGTGTTCAAGAGTGTTATGCCAATAATTGAAAGATTGCAGGTCCTAATTTCTGGCAATGTTGTGTCATTTCAATCCTGACTGGCATTTGAATATTAAGATTGTTAATTAAATAGGTAGCCAAAACCAAAACAAACTCATCGATCATGCTTGTTTTTCCTAAATATTATTTTCCTATATGTTACCATTGACCAGTGACACTTGTTTTGTTTCAACTGCTGGTACTGTAGATAGGATATTCATAATTCATATTACACTTATATACATAAGTGTATGACATAATATTTAACTTACTGATAAAAATATTAGGAAACTACTACGAAATAGGATGGTCATGCTGAACATAGGGTTGGTCAAGGTCTCTGTTGTGAAATAAAGTGGTGAATATGTGATGTTTTGGGACTGTTTCACTTCTAATGGCTCTGGGAAGTTTGCTAAGATAGATGGCAACATTGACTCTAGTACCAGGAGATTTTAGCCCAAATCAATGTGCCTTTCTCAGGTCGCTAAAACTGTGTTGTATCTTACAACAGGAAAATTATTCAACAGATTCCTCCTCACAACAATGTCTTGAGCAGCACTGAGACAGTATACTGAGAACCTCTACACCTGATATTTTGCATGCTGTAATTATTACTTGCATATGTTAATACATTTGTATGAACATACATTCCCCAAAAAAGTGAGTGAACCACTTGTACTTGTATAGAGTCTTGTGTCAGTGTGACCACCTGCCAGTCCAGAGAATTATCCTTTTTTTATTCAACTTAAAGGCACAGCAGCCACTTTGACCAAAAGGAATACATTCTTTTAACTGGTACATTAAGGCCACGAAAGGGGTGGCTGTCAATGCTGAGAAATGCCATCCCTTGAAAGGGCGTCAATACAATTAGAACATTTCAAACTCCCCAAAAGATTCCCTGACTTCTTTATCCCGCAGTGAGAATATTCAGCCCTATTCAAAATTTGTTCACCGGAAAGAGCTGGCTCATTTGACTCCTAAATGGCTTGTCCTTTGGAATACTTCAAAATAACCCCAGAACGAGGAAAATAGGGGACATCTCCAATTAATGCCAAACAAGTAAGCTAGAATTATGTTAGCAAATGAAAGGCAAGTTCAAATAGGTTAGATTTTACCTATCCAATTTGATAGATTGCCTGCTTTTTTTGCTGTTACCATACAGGAACAATGGATGTGGTACACAAATACATTTGCGTGGAACACAATAAATGTGGCCCTTTTTCCGCTCTCCCAAAATTGATGATTTCTGCAGTGTGCATATGAGATCTTTATTTTAAATCATTTTTATCTTTTCAGCAAATAATCATTGTTTCAGCTAAAATAGACAATTATGGAACCTAAAGTATAGCTTCTTTCCCCAAAACAATTTGGTTCCCAAAATTCACCAAAAATAATCTTTCAAAAGAAGCCATTTCTGCAAAAACAACCTATCATTACTACCTACACTCCATGCATCTGGGGAGATCTGAGTGGCTTTGATTTGGATAAGTAATGTAGTGAATCATGCACCTTACATCTGTTGAATTATCTCAGACTGTGTATAAGGATTTTGGTTATATTTGGGATTGGGTCTTCACTGAGGCCCTTCTTACTGTGACAACAAATACTCTCTAGTGTCACTCTTGACTGGCCTGCTCCACATTTTATTCTGACCTTTTCCTCAGAAAAGTCTAACAAATTAAGACGGGTTTTCCATCACGAACACAAGTGTTATACTATACTGAATTACTTATACAATGCAGCCACACTGATGTAGCTTTCAGCATGTGCATTGTTTATGTGTTTTGCAAACTGAGCACATTCGGTGTAAAACTGTGACTGTAGGGCCAAAAATAGGCTATCAATACATAGCACTCACATGTGAATCTGTTCAGGCGCTGACATTGGCCTTGTTGTTTCCCCACATCTCACAGAGTCAAAACCGCTTCTTCTTCACATACATACTTGACTAATAGCCTGCGGATTGGGAGCTATCACATACTTGTGTCCTTCCTTTCTCCGGGTCATGGAAGGGCAGGTGGACAGCTCATACCGTGGCCAGATATTCAAAAATATGATCATGCATCAGGGAGAGATACATGCTTTAGAATCAATCCATTTTACACCAGGTCCCAGAGGGGAGCCCTGCTCATGCTCTAGGACATATGAATACAGTGAAGTATTGTGATAGTGTCAGACCAGCTGCTGTTATGTTTGTGTATGCTGCTTTAGGGATTTTGTGCTCCGTGCCTCAAGATGTCCTTTGACTGTAGATACATAGGTTTATGTTTCTTCCCTACGGGCTGTGCTTTTCAAGAAGTCAGCATGTCAAGTACCCTGATGTACTCATCTTAGTTAGACCGTACCATGGTTGTCAAGCAGGCACTTCTGACTTTTAATCGTATGACCCAAGGAAGATACTTTTGTTTTATGACTGTTAAGAAAGTAAATCAAAGGGATTTTCAACTCAAACTTTTTAGACACCATTCATAACCTTTGTTAAAGCAGAGCATGTTAAGAATTTATGTTAATAAAAATGTTTTCCTGGACATTGTTTTGGGAATTATGAAGTCACGTATTATCCCAGATTGTACATAGAAATCAACAGCAAAGGAAAACTTGTTTTCCAGTAGTAGAGCAATGAAATATTGCTATTATAAACATTTCTACTCTAATTTTGGATATTGATGAATATTTCAATTCTTCTGCCACTTCTGCTGCACTCGTTCTCTCATTCTCCCTCTCCATGCTTTGCACCTTGTGAAGGGAACATCTGTCTGGCGTCAGTGAGGAGTCTGGCTGTGCAAATTGGAGCAGGTAAAGGAGCACATTGCAGCCCAGCTAATGATGAGAGTGTCTGCCCTCTCTCTTGGAGAAGACACAAGCTGCCGCTTCACGCTCGCTCACTCCACTCATACGCCCATGGAAACAGATTTCCAAACATATGCAGTATGTTTTTTATCCAGCAGAGCACTTCGGTTCCCGACAAACACAAATAACCTTATGGGACATCCATATCGCATGACAAGGGGGTGGGCGCAAAGGAATTTTAATGTTTTTCTCTTTTTATGTAATTTTTTAAAAAAGTTTTTAAACATGCACGCACCTAGGTTAACAGTTTGTGTGTGTGGATTTTTTCAAAAACTTTTAGAGATTTGCTTACCAATGCCAAGTCTAAAACAGAAAATGTAATGTGGCTTAAACACATATTAATGCACATGTTATAACCCGTATGTGACATTTTTGAACGTTCCTTGGATTTTAGAAATGGTAAAAGAATCATAATAGTTTTGCCCGCTTAAGTAAGCAAGTGGTTATTGGACTGTCGGAGTTATTCAGTTAAACAAGCTTAGTTGTTCTTTTAGCGTCTTTTCTGTCCCCAAGAAATATCAAAGACTAAACACTAGCACTAAATGATAACCAATAATAACACAACATTAATAGATAATAAATAACTTATTAAACATTCAGTAATAACTATTTTAATGTATTTACATATGACATATTTGACCATTCTTGAAGAGTTTAATATAGGACCTTATTATATGATGAGTTCTTAACAGTTAATGGTTCATGTTACCTCATCTAAAGGGGGCTTATATACTTAATAAATACTCAATAAATGTTTTGAGTGTCCAGTAAAGTCACCAAAAAAATTGGCGTGCAATTGGTTGTAATCAGTATGGGATGCTCCTTAAGGTCTCAGATGGATAGAGGGATAGATAAATAGATCATTGAAATGTATGAATCCCGAAAGGGAAAACTCATTTGTTTCAGACAGTGTGTACAGAGTACTTGATATAAAGTAAAAACAACAATAAAATACAGCAGTACATAACATAAAATCATGAAATATTTACAACTCTGTGTAAATGCAAGTATAGACAGAATGCAATGATGTGCAAATCCTTTATTCCTGTATGTAAATGAAAGTTGTACAATGACAACATATCAAATGTTAAAGGAGAGATTTTTTTTCTTTATTTTTAAATACATGCCCATTTTAAATTACAGAACCAGCAACCCGTTTAAAAAAAAGTTGGAATAGGGGCATGTACGCATTAGGCATTTGTTAGCTGAGGAGACCAATTGCAGTTTTTTTCAAGTGAAATCTTTTCCCATTCTTGCTTGATATAGGATTTCAGGATGACAGCATATGTTGATCCAAAACCTGTATGTTTTGTTTAGCATTAATGGTGCCTTGACAAATGTGCAAGTCAACCATGCCATGTGCACTAATACACCCCCATACCATCAGGAACACTGGTTTCTGAACTGCGTGCTGATAAGAAACCGGATGGTCCCTGTCTTCTTTAGTCTGGAGGACACAGCGTCTATGAATCCCCCCAAAAAAAATTCATGTTGATATGTCAGACCCCAGGACAGTTTTCCACTTTACCTCAGTCCATATTAAATGAGCTTGGGCCCAGAGAAGGAGGCAGCAGTTCTGGATCTCGTTTGTATATGGTTTCTTCTTTGCATGGTTGGGTTTTAACATTTATTGATGCAGCAATGTACTGTGTTCACAGACAGTGGTTTTCAGAAGTGTTCCTGAGCCCATGCAGGGATATCCACCACAGAATTGTCTGTTTTTAATGTAGTGCTGTCTGAGGGCCCAAAGATCACGGCCATCCAATATTGGTTTTGCATACAGAGATTTGTCCAGATTCTCACAATCTTTTGATGATACTATGTACTGTATATGATCCCCAAAACTCTTTGCAGTTTTACATTGAGAAATGTCATTCTTCAATTATTGCACTATAATTGTTGCACTATTTATACAGTGGTGAACCCCTCACCATCCACACATTTGACAGACCCATCCTTTTTAATACTCTCCAAAAATGTGGGTAACTCTCCAAAAACACCAGTGTTGTCTTGGCTTTGTGCTTAGGGTTGTTGTTGTGCTAAAAGATTTTTGCCCTGTGGTCTGGTGCGTTTGATAAGGGTTTCTTCAAATACATCTCTGTATTTTGCTCTGTTTTTCTTTGCCTCAATCCTGAACAGTCAGGCAGTATGACATATTTAATTTGAGTAGAACGTCCTGTTGATTTTCCTCAGGAGTGGCTTCCGTCTAGCCACTCTACCATTAAGCACTGGTGGCACCAGGCTGAGGTGAGATGAGACTTAAACACCCCCAGTCATGAGCCCAGCATCCACATTAACCTTCTAACAGAACTCTAAAGCACCATTGGGTTCTAGCTCAACTTCCTGACCAATGCTGTTCTTGCCCAGTTACTTAGCTAGGATGGCCAGCTCTAGGAAGAGTATTGGGGGTTACAAACATCTACCCTTTCACAATGGTGGAGCCCACTGTGTTCCTGGGAACTTTAAATCTTGTAGCAATACTTTTACAATGTTCCACAGATCTATGCCTATGATATATTGGCGGTCTAGACGGTTCATCGCACCTTATGGCTTCGCTTTTGCTCTGAAATGTACTTTGAAGTGTTGGACCTTATATAAAGTAGTTGGTAAATCATCTCCAGGTGCCATTTTGCTAGCTCAGTCTCATTCACCCACTGACATATGGCTGAGTTGATCGTCATCATTACGACTGTTGAAGTTGTATTAAATGTGAACAAGTATGATCATGTCGTGTCCTATGAAAACATATGTATTAAAAAACTGGATGCAAATAATTGAAAGAGCAGCAGTGTCATTCAAATTTTTCTATGAAATGTCATGAGAGTGATCTATATGTAGGTTATTGCCTATACACTAAAGAAAAGTAACAGAAAACATGAAACAGACATTTTTTTCACTTTCTGGATATGTGCATCTGCATTTCTGCATCAGTGTTTAGGCCTAGAATTGTTCAGCACAGTGAAACTATTGGTTGTGATACACAAATTATATGTTATGACACTTGCTTGTCATAATTATTAGGTGCATCAAATGTAAAAAACATTCATGAAAACAATGTGTTTTGTTTGTTTTGGACTCAAACTACTTAGTAGTTCCAGTCTAATTTTCATTTATCACAGATATATTGTATGTTATTGTTTTTTATTTTAGTTTATGAAAATATTTTCTTATGTGTAGTTATTCTCATATTTAATTTTCGATTATATAATTGATGTAGCTGTGGTTAGTTTCAGCTACTCTTCAGAATGTTAGGACTTCAGATGTATTTGGAAAATGCAGAGATTCTGCTGTCCTAGCTTGAAGGAGTCACTGGTTACACTTTTGGAGTGCTAGGACAGAGAAGATCTTTGTCTAGTCTGAGAAGAAACATGAAGTGGCAGACCAAAAATCTTGGGTTAGTGAGGTTTCAGCATTGCCCAGTTAGGGTTGAGTGTATCATTCCGTGAAAGAGAACAGGACATTTTTTGATACTGGACTGTTGTTTCTGTTGTTAGAAGGGGAGTGACTCTTGCCATCATGAAGGTCAAGGGGGACAAAGTCTGTGACTTTCAATCTTTATTCCAAAAGTGTTTGTCTGTCATATGATATAATTGCACGTGTTTCGAGTAAAGAACATTAGAAAAAAAAAATCTGTTCTGATGCAAGTGAGGAAGGAGTAGAATTTAACGAGAACACAAGCAACTCCAATCCATACTGCCCTCACCGCTGCAGCCACGGACGCTTAGGAGGGAGAAAGATAGCTAGGAGATGAAGGGTGCAGAGGCTGCTCAGGTCTTTACCCATACAATATTGTAACCCAATTCCAACAAAATATGACTCAAACAATCGTTTGAATGTTTTGCTGACACTTTTCCGGTTAAAATGTAAAAAATCTGGTCAAGCAGGTCCCTGCTCATGAATCCTATTATTTATTCCCAGTGATTTCTCCCTTCGCAAAGAACATACATATTCTGTCAAATGACACATTGTGTTTTATGGTTTTCTCAAAATAAGGTGTGGCTGAACTAACCCTTTGGCTTAACAACCTCTTTCCCCCACTCTCCTCTAGAGATTTACCGCATGTCTTGGAGACCATTAATTACTCTGAGATTGATATGCTAAAAGGAATTGCATTCTTTATAAATGAAGCCAATTCTTCATATTGTAGTTATACTTAGAAAAATATACCCAGAGGGAAATTGTTCTCATTTATACTTGATTTAAAAATATTTGACACTTCCCTTGGTGTAAGTCAACAATAGCCCCTAACATCCCTGTCCAGCTGGAGGTGCTTAGAACTGAATGGGGGTTTTCATCCTGTTGTCCTTTCTGGATAGACAAATGTCAAAGGTTCTGCTTACTGGAGGTCATCATGAGGAAGTTACTGCCTCACCAAGCCCAACCAGCACCTCCCTCCTTACACCCACACACAGTCCCAGCCTCCTCTACTATGTAGTTCACACCGATGCATGTGTGTTGTGGCGAATGAGCCAGCCTGAATGGGCTACTCCCAGCCTGAATGGGCTACTCCCAGCCTGAATGGGCTGCTCCCAGCCTGAATGGGCTACTCCCAGAATCATTCATGGCAGGTACAAATGTCCATTTTGGATGAAGCTTTTCAATTACAAGGTCAGCAGGTTAAACGCAATGACCGTTCTATGGCCCTGTACAAGAAGACTGCCCTTTAGAAGCCTGCTAACCAACAGCTGATGCTGCAATGTGGGCTGCCGTTTGCTGCTGTTGGTTCTCTGCTCCCTAAAGGGAGCATTACATAAGAACCTGCCGCTCCCTTGTCAGCTCCATCCCCCGTCCACACGCACAGTACTCATGTGGGTAACCTTCGCAGCCTCTCACCATCACTATAACAACTGGCCTCCCTGCAGCTCCTGCTCTGCTTTGGTTGCCGTGGTGAGGTGACTGTGGAGCTTGCACTGGAAGGAATGAGGTCCTCTGATTCTGGTCATAAAGGAAGATATTGGTGCCGGGAATAGACGACTCTCAATATAAATGTTTTACTTTTTAGGATTTTTGGTTTGTTGAGTCTGTCATTTTTTTGTGAAGGGCTATCTTTGGCCTTTGCATATTATAAATGGGCTCTCATCACTGTGTCATTTTAAGAGATTTAAAATCTTTGTTGTTCCATCCACAATACTGTAGTGTGTCAGTGTGTTATCTACATTTTTACCCAGCACACTGTCCTGGATGTATTACATTAACTCTCCAAAAACAATAAAAAAGCTAAACAGCCGTAAAAGCCTTCTCTAATCCAGTCTGTCATAGTGTGTAGACAGTTAAAAAACAGATTGGACCATCTCCATGCAAACAACTGTTTAAAACCACTAGCTCCATACATAAAAACACTTCATTTAATGTGCCCCCTTTCTTCACACCCACAATCATTGTGTATAAAATCCTGCTTTTCTTGAAAAGATTCTACTCGCAGCCACAGACAATGTTCCCCCACACAAGCTGTCGTCTTTGTCATCCCCCTTAGTCAGTAAAGCAGGATCTTTGGCACGGAGTCCTGGGGACAGGTGGGTGCTCAATGAAGCCTGCCTTCCTGTTCTTGTGTAAGCTGGTCAATCTCCACAGATATGAAGAGCAAAAGAAAGAGAAACGGAGAAAGGATAGTGAATCAAGGTGTTATAGAGAAGAACAGGCCACAGAGGAAAGCCCGTTCTTTAAGGGGTAGCACTGTTACTCCTCTTAAGGTCAGTGGAAGACGAATCAGAAGCCATGCAGACACAAACACCTCAAGCGACACTTCACTGTTAATAGCAACTATTGACATTGTGCTTGTTAGTAAATGAATGAACGTGCACCTTCTCAAAATATCCCTACCAATCTTTGAATATATTTGTCATGTTATCATAGTCTGCAATAAAAGATTCACAAAGGGAGATTTTATATGTTGTTGATCATACATTTCCAGTGAAAACAACATTGTGTGATGAAGTTAGGCAAGTGTGAGAATGCTAATTAGCATGAATACAAACATCTCAATAATATCAGTAATATGTTATGTGTGAGTTCCCGGCCATGTCTTACAGTGTTGTTTGTTCAGACAAACAACATAATTTGCCAGTCAACATAAAATTACCTTCAACATTTATAAACTTGTTTTATGGGGTTTCACTAGTCTAAATGAAAATCAGAATCCAGATTTTCTCTTACATAATTGCATATTTTGTTTGAGGAAATGTTAGATTAAACAATACTGTATCTATCTTTACTAGTTATAGGGTAGCTTGGCCTCAGCAAGTGAGCACTGATTCAACAGATCATTAGATCATGTTTTGGCAGCAGATGCCTTGTTGGCTGTTAAACCCCAGTCTGCCCTATCTGTCCTCTCCTGTCACTATGAGCCAACGCTCCACTGACTCCACACATTCTTTTTCTTCCAGGATTCCTCTCAACATCATGTTCAAGTCTTAGGAAGGAAGTCAGATCTGGTAGGTCCATATGGATCCCGAATGTAGACTGAGAGGCCTTCATAATTATTATAATAATGTGATATATCAGGATACCAGGTATCTTTTGGTTGAGCATAACAGTGGCATAGTGTGTGTAAATGAATAACCCATCCATCAGGTTTTTTAAGTGTTAAATAGTTTAATACGCTCAAACTCAACTCTAGGTCTTGAAGCCAGCTCCACTGCATTTCATTGTTGTCGTTTTAACAGGAACTGATACAGACCTGGTATGCCATGTGTGTGAGATTCATTATCAGGTACAGCGGAATAATATACATGTGCAAATGTTTTTTGTCAATACAATATAGCCCTACCAACTGTCAAAACGGCAAAGACCTCTGATCTGTATTATTGACCATTATCATAGCCAAAAGGTTTCTTTGTTACAGTGGTGTATTTTTATGCTACAAATTGTGGAGGAACTGTTTACATTCCAGGGTGCTTTAGTTCACTTCTTTCTGCGGCTCTGTGAGGTTCCAAAGCACTGTATAGATTTATTTCAGCTGATGAAATTAAAAAGACAGCACAGTGTGTGTGGTGTGCCTTGCAGCAACACAATTTGCCTGCGAGTTCATGATACGGGTTGAGAGGGGAGTTCCTTTGGGGGGGATTAAATAGCTTCCTCTCTTCCTTCCCTCCTCCCCAGCCCTCCATCCTTGCAGAACACAAACAGCTTGCAGGGCTGTGCAGTAAGAGAGTGCAACATGTTTGCCACTGTGCAGCTCACAGGTAACAATAAACTCAGGTCAAAGGTTAAGAGGAATTGTGGAGCACTGAATCTTGTGTTCCTAAGGCAAACCTGTGCAGTAGATTGCGTTCATACAATGCATTATGTTTGCTACGAGAGAATGTTGGCGAAGAGAGAGGCTATTGTTATCCCGATCGGGGCACTGAATGGTAGGGAGATAATCCATGTAATCTCTTAATCATGCATACATACTCTCTACATGTCTAGAGTGCAATGGCATCGTTACTATTGATCAATCCCCATGGTGAGTCCAGAAAACATTTACAGTTTTTACATTTTATTCCAGCTATTGCTATGAACTGTACCAGTCCAATATTTTTTTTCAAATTAGTATGCTCACATAAACTGTCTTTATACTCAGATGATGCAGAACTAAACTACAAGCCTGTTTCAAAAACATTGACTGGAATATGTTCTTGAAATCACATAAAAACATCAACAAGTTTTCCAGAACAATCACTTGCTTCATTAATAATAATATGATATCTCCTCCACCTGTAGCCTCAAAATACTTTGACTGGCTGGCAATGTCTCACATAAACACCATCCTGGATATTCTGGATCCACAGACAACACGGTCTTGATTGTGTCCTGCACTGTTCTCTATCACCAGAACAACAGCAACTTGCAAATGAGAAAGCAAGCAGCGTCATAGCACTCCACATTCCGCATTCCACTGCTAAATTCTTTCTTAAGTTGAACAGGGTGAGCTATGGTTGTCTCTGGATAGGAGACCACATGTTGCTGGTGTTGGAGGGCCAGTAGGGGGCACTCTTCACTCTGGTCTAATGATCAAATCCCAATGCACCAGGGTAATGAAGGGGACACTGCTCTGCGTATAGGTCTGTCTTTCAGGTGGGATGTTAAGCAGATGAGAATGTGCTCTAAGTCAACTAATTTGGTTAAATATTGGTAAGTAAAAGCATTTGATCCCCTTTAAACACATTCTTTCTGACCGGTCATCCCCAGGTAGTGAAGGTGTGCCACAACACCACCAGATTACCCTCAATACCAGCCAGCTCAGGGATTGGAATAATTCATTTAACTCATTAAAATTATGACAATGATACATTTATATTTTTTTTACGAGATTCTCAGTAAACTTGAAACTCACCTAATTAACTTACGTATATAGCTCCGGATAAAATTAAGAGACTACCAAATTTTTTCTGGAGCTGTATGTTATCACTGTAATGTATGATGAGATTTAGCAACAACGTCAGGGCAGTGTAACATGTGACAACATCTGATTTGATGCTGATTTTAGCACTATGGTATCTGTAGTCAAAGTAGGCAATCACTCAGTGCGGTAAACTGTAGCTTCAGACAGATAAACAACTGATAAGAATCAAATAAAATAATAATAATTTTGGTTTCTCAAAACCCTAACAATTAACTCTCTGATGAGGTATCACAAACAGGGGTGTTGAAACAGCATAACTTATTTAGTAACTTTACAAATAAAAGAATAATTCATGTGTTATGTTGTTGAAAGTTGGTGATAAATTCTAACAGTCATTCAACCACAACCGTGTACTCAGTCAACCTTAAACTATAAGATAACCTGGAGCAAATGAATGGTCATTTGAGGAAGAAAGGTGTGTGTTCATGCATGGCAGGTACAAATGTCAAATTTGGATGAAGCTTTTCAATTACAAGGTCAGCAGGTTAAACGCAATGATCGTTCTATGGCCCTGTACAAGAAGACTGCCCTTTAGAAGCCTGCTAACCAACAGCTGATGCTGCAATGTGGGCTGCCGTTTGCTGCTGTTGGTTCTTTGAACACATGCTCTACAGATTATCTATTGACTATCAGTACATTTTAACTATCTACTGACCTTAATGCTTTCCCTAAACTTAACTTGAACCCTTATTCTAAACCTAACCTGAACTCTAACCTTAGCAAGCAGTTGCTAATTAATAGATAATTTGTTGATAGTAATACTATGTACAGAAAATCTACAGATGGGAATTGGTTCTCAAAATAATTTGCAACTGAAAATAAAGGTGTATTTGGTTTCTAATCAGCATCTTAAAACTAAATGATGATCACTGATAATCAGTGATGATGACTTCTATAAATATGTCATACGTGACTGTGCATGTCAGTGCAAAAACCATGCCTTTAGGTTGTAGGAATTGTCCATAGGGCGCCAAGTCTGCAGCATTGAAGGTCCCCAAGAATACACTGGCCTCTATCATTCTTAGATGGAAGAAGTTCGAAACCACCAACACTCCTCTTAGAGCTAGCCACCTGGTCAAACTGAGCCATCAGGGAAGAATGGCATTGGTCTTGGAGGTGACCAAAAACCATATGGCCACTCTGACAGAGCACCAGAGTTCCAATGTGGAGACAACTATCTCTGTAGTGCCACCGATCAATTTATGTTAGAGTGGACAATAATAGGAAAGGCACAGTCTGCTTAGAGTTTGCCAAAAGGCACCTGAAGGACTCTCATACCATGAGAAACAAGAATCTTTGTTCTGATTTAACCGATATTGATCTTTTCGGCCTGAATGCCAAGTATCACAATACCATCCATACTGTGAATCATGTTTGTGGCAGCATAATACCGTGGGGAAGTTTTTCACTGGCAGGGACCGGGAGACTGGTCAGAATCCGCTGAAAAAATGATTGATGAAAACCTCCACAGTGCTACGGATATCAGACTGAGATCCAAAAGCAGAATGATCATAAGCACACAACCTAGATAATGCAAGAGCAGGACGAGTCTGTGAACCTCCTTCACAGGTCTGTGAATGTGGCTCAACCAGAGCCCGGACTGTGAACCTGAATGAACAATCTTACAATGGCTGTGCAGAAATGTTACCCATCCAACCTGAGAGAGCGTGATTTTATCTGCAGAAAGGAATGGGGGAAACTCAAATAATCCATGTGCCAAGCCTGTATCATCATACCCAAGAAAATGTTAGCATGCAATTGCAGTCAAAGATCCTTCAACAAAGTACTGAGTAAAGGGTTCTAAATACACATGTGAATGTTATATTTCTGTTTTTTTAATAAATTTACAAAATTTGTAAATAACTGTTTTTGCCTTGTCCTGTAGACTGGTGAAAAAAATTACATATGCTTTTATAGAATAAAGATTTAACATAACAACATGTAGAAAAGGTGATGGAGTCTGAAACGTTCCTAAAGCACTGCACAGCCATTTTAAGTAACATATCCCTTGTAAAATATATTTGGACATTACTTATTTGAAATAGTGTAATGTATCCAGTTATTCATAACAAAATTATATACTCATCTAATTCTGGAATTGTTTGGTAAATTTTAATATTATTTATTAATTTTCCATGGCGCAATGTTAGCTATTATTATTCTGCAATGCAAGGTGAAACATCTGAATATACAGCTGCTACTTTTATATTCTTCATGCAATTATACATATTTGTATATTTGTTCAGCCTGTGTTTTCCAGTGGTTCTAATAGGTTGATATTGAATTGAGATCAGGGTAAAGAATTAAGACCAGCGGTCAGGTATCATCATCACTCGCAACTAAGGAGTGTTCAACCCATCTGGTGGATAACTCTTGATGATTTTTCGTTGCAATCAAACCTATTTCAACCCATAGGTATATGTTATATAATAGTTTTAGATCAGTTTTAGATCATTTTTGTGTATTTTTGTTCATTAGGCTCTAATCGGGTCTCAATACTCAACATGTGATATTTCTCTTTCACATCCACATCATCCAGCTTGTTATTGTTCGCCCCATCTTTTCTCATCAACCTCTTGTCACACTTTTAACATTTTCAATTTGTTTTTATAATTAACTGGGTCAGCAGAAATACAGAGATCTTGACCAATCAACAATTCCTTAGGTACATATCCTTTTAGTTGGTCCTTACCTTAATTGTTCTGTATCCATTGGAGGTAGGTATAATATCTACAGTAACAATTCTACTAGTCTTCATCATTCTGTCTAGGTTAGCTGCCCTAATAACCTAGCCCTGCACACTAAATGGACTGAGGAAATATGCATACTTTTAAACAATGTTGTATAAAATTATTCATTGTACCTGAAATGTATTCAAAGCCGACATAGTGCTTGCAGCACCTACTGTACATTGTATGTTTTGCACAAAAATAGGAATTAATGAAGAAGCATTTTGGCCTGTAATTGCCATTCAAACAATTATGTACTTAGTTTCTTTCAACAAATGCATTCCACATTATTGTTTTGTTTCAGATAGCAAAGCACCCAAAAGACTAAAACCTTTTATTTCAGCAAAGGCCGTTTTTGGTCAATGTCAATAAAAGCATAAAAGCATTTATTTCCCACGTTTGTCAAATTAACAGCATACTCCATCTCCCATAGGAACTGTGTGGTTCATTAACCTCCCTGTGAAGTGGGACTGATTTCCAGCAGTTACCATAACCCCTGTTCTGTTCCTAGCTCAATTATAATAGAAGAATTAAACATGCAGTGATTCAAAACAGTAATGCTTGCTCTTAAATCCCTTTGTACTATAGCAGCTCTCAGCTGGTAATGACTAAAGACAGTGACACAGCAGAGAGCTATCAACAGATATTACCGATGTAACCGAACAAGCAAATGTTATTTTTTCACTCACATTTGATACATTTAAGAGATAGACTTGCATTACATTTTGCTATACTTCTTGTAGGATAACTGTGTAATTATTATTTGTAAAAAATATAGAGAGAAATATATATACATAAAAAAATAGCCATCTACCACAATGACACATCACAAGCACAGGAGCTCCTCAAGGGACAATTCTGTCACCATTCCTCTTCACCTTCGGATTGATGCATAGAAACTTAGACAATCTGGAATCTACCTTGGTTAAAATCATTTCCACAAATGTTTGCTACATGCTACGTGTTTTTAGTGTCTGTCCTTCAGTTTATTATTAAAGCATGTATTTGCCAGTGCCCTTCTGGTGGATTTATAGTTATATATTATCTGACAGAGAACTTAATTTCTATTTGTTTTAAAACCATTGTGATATAACTTGAGCATAGTTTTACACATTTGACACATTTTTCTAATCCAATAATTTTGAATCCTCATAACCTTGCACAAGTCCAGAGGTTATTTACTACCGATACTTTTATCCCCTTCATTCCTGTTCCTAATTACTCCCCACATCCAACCTCCAACACTTGTCCTACTATGCCCCTCCAAACTCCTACAGGAACTGATTGACCTTGAACTAATTAAGTATTCAATTACACGCCTGTTGAACCCTTTTAATGGACTCATTATTGAATAAAGTGTATGGATTCAGACCTCAAGTAAAGTTCATTCTCGTCCTTGTCCACCTCCTCTTCTTCAACCCCCCAACCCCTCCCGTTCAGGCCTAACATGTTTCCTAATGTGTTTTTTCATCACATAATATTATTTGAATTCTAGCATTTGCCCCTACCTCCTCCTCCACGTGCCAATCATCTCTCCCATCCTCTAACTTCTAAATGCAGCACCAAACTAGCAACTGACATTGACTTGATCCATATCTGAGACTTTCAGTGGTTCATCAAAGGGAGATGTACGTTGACGGACAGTTGAGAAATTTTTTGACAAAAGTTTGTTTTTATCAGTGCTTTGAAAAGTACTCAGACCCCTGACCAGGTCTCACATTACTGAATTACTGAAGAGTTAATTACATTTCTGTCTGATTTATAGTTTGCACTGCTTTACATTGGGTAATATTTGTAATAAAATTTGAGAACTCAAATATATTGCTTGCATGAGGTTTAATGCTGTTTATCCAGAAATGTACAGCAACTTTAATGGTATACTGATGGAGGCCAGTGTTAAGGTAATGTTGTCCTCATTAGGGCAATGTCTTTCGTCTGTTTCACCTGGGAGCTTCCAGCGCACAGTGGTTGAATACTTAGACACAACAAATTTCAGTATTCATTTTTACTAATATTTACCAACCTCAATCAAATGTCACCATAAAACAGTGTTTTAAAATATAAACCATTTCTTATACAGTGACATTTCAGAAATTAGTCAGGGTTCTGAATACATTTGCAAGGCAGTGTAGTTTAGAATCTCTATTTAGAGGACAACGTGGCCAAACAAAACATATGTATTTTTGGCCTGCTGTATTTTTGGCTAAATATAGCAGGACTTGTGCTAAGACAATAGGGGGATTCGGAAGGTGAATTGATCAGATTTATTATTTTATTTTTGGAAGGGAAATGTGAGATGAGTTTCAAGCTTAAAGGTAATTTGTAACTCATTCCACTCATTGGTGGCTGCAAAATGAAATGACTGTCAACAAAAGGAAGTACAAGGTTAAGGAGTGACTGGAGTGGGATGTTTACCAGAATGTCTATTATTATTTGGAGCAGATGTTAAGAAGTGAGCTGAGGTAGAGGGTGCATTTACCAGAAATTAACTTGTAAGTTGAATATAATGAGTATGGCATTGTGTGTGAAGGAAAGGAGAATTTACCAATATGTAAAGGTCATGGTGAGGAGGATGGCGAGAAGGAAATCACTAACTTATGGAAAAGCTTTTTAGTGGCAAGCCTGAGGACAACATTGCTGTAGTTGAATATAGGAAGATTGGTTTTGTACAATACACTTGGCAGCATAGTTCAAAGATGCCTTAATGCAGACAAAGAGACCAGAGCTGTTTTTTAAATATGCATTGGACACCTTTAAAAGGGGACCTGTCAAAGTGGATCTCTGAAAATAGATACAATGTACCACTTGTTTTCATACATGGAATTTCATGGCTGTCTGAGGTATGATAGTGTTTGTACTTTGATTATGTATGTATAAACAACTTATTACACATCCAGGTTAAAATTTGAGCATTTAATAATACTTTGTTATTCGCATATGTTCTTGACTTCCTCTTTAACTTTAGATTGCAGGTGGGCGATATGAGTATTGAATGAGAGTGGGTAGTCAAACCAAATACCAAGATATTTGTAGTTGTTGACATACTCCAACTCAGTCCCATCCAGTGCATGTATGTATGGGGCCAGGCATATTGAGGTAGGTTTTGATTAAAGAGCATACATTAAGTTTGTATTTATATTAGGGAATATTGGATTATTGGATGTTAGTAAAGCTATGTTGTAGGGTGGCACAGTATTCAGTGAGGGACCGGGTGTTTAAAGGGTAGTGTCACCGGCATAATGGTGTATGTGAGAGTAACCAGCAAGCGCAAAGTCATTAATATACACAGAGAATATATTTGTTGAACTTGACCTTTGACCTGAGTCACACCATCATATACACAATGGGTTAAGGTTGCTGCCACACTGGCACACTGATTTAATCCATATCAAATGTTTTCTCTAGCGTAGTCATATTTTGATGGACAGTGGAGATGAACAAACAACTCATTCTGAGAGCCAAAATGTTCAGTGTCAATGGGTTTCACTGTTAACAGGCTTACAGAAATGTTGTCCAGTTGAAATAAAGGACATGCACACACCACTGACCAGCATCTCTTCTCAGAGCAGTTAACATTTATGTATTTTTACAGTTTCACATATCTGAACACTGTAAGAAGGAAGTACCAGTAACTGGGTTATGTAATGAAACAGTTAGGCCTAAAATTAGATAAACCTATAGGTTGCAGTGTGCAGGCAGAAACCATGGAGTGGTTGTCTAGTTTTGTCTGCTGTGCTGTGGGTGAAAGTATAGAGACAGGGATTTTCCATGGCCACCTCCGGCAGTAGGAAGCCCTGTGTGGGGACATGTCAGCTGCCTGTTTTTGTGCTGATGAAGCCGGGGGTGGGGCGAGTGGGCAGCCGAACGTGTTCCAGGATTCCCTCCAATTTAGTCAGCCAGCCCCAGTCTAACTGACTGTTACCTTGGGAACTCAAGCTAGGGGCTTCCCTCATCAGCAGTGAACAACAATATGCATCACTAGCTAGCAGTGACTTCAAAACAAGACATGAAGGTAAATTAATACCCCATGACACTACAACTCTGGACCAAATCCTCTCTCAAGTAATAAGGTGTGTGAGTTCTGGAGACAGCTACATACAGTAGCATTGACATTCTTGTAAAGTCCAAAAATCGTATTCTATATAGTTTAATTAATTATTTGTTTCTAAAATAAGTGGATTAAGTAATATAGTGGCAGTGCTAATGAGAATCCCCAGAGATTATGTGGGTACAGTAAATCAACCAGTGTCAGCTCATGTCAGTGGTAAGTTGAGTAAAATTAATTATTGGATTGTTTGTCTTCCTTACCCAGTTCATTAAAATGGCTAAATTAGTTTCTTTAACAAATGTCATTAGTCCAGTGGAGGACTTGTTGAGGGCAGTGACTCCCCCACTGTCCATCTATTACCTGTGTCCTGTTGAAGCCATTCCATTCTGCATGGTCTGCTGATCACTCTCACTGGTGCCAAAGGATTAAATGTTAATTAATTGAATGAGCAATGTTTCAGTAATTTATGTGATTAAAGAAATGATCCCTTAAAAGTGTTATTGTATAATTTGAAATGTTCAAAATTATTTTCTTCTTTCAGAAACACATTCATCTTTCATTTAATCAAATACAAGTTATTTTCTGGATTTGGATGGGATTATGTAATCGTTTTCTTCCACATTTCACTTTTAAATAAGATAGTTTGGAACAATTATTTAATCTGCAAACTGTGATCCTCCCAGTGAGACACTGAATACTAATTCACAATAACCCTGAAATGAATGGGGCTGGAGGGAGGGAGAGAGAAAGAGAGAGATGGGAAGATGAGGAGGCAGTAGCAGGCTTGGCTTGAGTGCGATAGGGGAAGGGGGAGGGGTGCTTCTGGTGGTGGTGGTGGTGATGGTGGTGGTGGCGGTACAAGTCCAGCCTCAGAAATAGAGCTGTGAACACCATCTGTCATGCTCTCTCTCCCCGTCTGTTAGCCTGACTGCAAGTAAAAAGAAGAATGATGCCCTCATAACAGCATTAGAAGGGTGTGGGTGCTCATTGTCATAGGTGTGGGTTTGCAGGTCACGTGTGCAAGGGGAGGGAAGTGGTGGTGGATTTTGCATCGAGGGGGCAGTGTATGAGTAACTCTTGCTGACAAAGGGAAACACTCACCCACTCAGAGAAGGACGGGCGGTTGGGCAAGCGGGTATTCCTGATCACCCCCTCCATCGTCCACCCACCCAGCCTCCCACCTGATGAGAACTGTCAGAGGATTCCTCTACATACACTCTTCAAATTATGAGCACAGATTTACTTTATTATACATTTTAAAGAGGCATACATATGCAGGCAGCATAGATACAATTGTGATGATCACATAATATCAGTAAAATAGCACATTGAAGGAACTTACAGGCCTACTGGGCTACAAGATATTATACCAGCTACAATAGTTCATATGTTTAAAATAGCTTGACTAAACTTTACCATGACCCATGCAGCTGTACGCAATCAACATCTGTTTTAATTGTTTTTTTTAGAAAGTATAAAGCAGTTTTGTCTCTCTAGAAGGATGTGTTCAGTCTCCCCAGATAAACAACCAGGTGTTTCGAATAATACTGTGTTCAAGGAAAAAACAATGTAACTATTGTTTTCTGGCCACTATGCGTGTCTTTCTTAAGGGTGTGAATATTTTGAACTCGAACATCTTGATGCCCCTATCTTTTACTTTGGGATACAGGACATCTGTATGAACTTCAGAGATGCAGAAAGATTGTATTATTGTTGTAGGCTGTGAAAGCAGGCACACTAGATATTTATCATTATGGTAAAGGTATCATAAAGGTATCATCATTACTTCACTGCTTTTCAAATATGCTTGTATTTTGACTCACTGTCATCAATTAGCAATGTTTGACAATGCGTTTGGTCATTATTGTATTGTATTGTTTTGTATTATTATTACAATTATTATTATGTGCTGGGCTGTTGCGCTTTTTATATAGTCTCAAAGTAACAAACATGGAGCGGGTCTTGCAGCCATAAGATAGTCGATCGTGATGGAGTTTACCAATGATCTTGCGGAGGGCATCTGGGATACAGCCTGTTCGATACCTGCTGGACTTCTGTTTCACTCTGTGTGTCACATGTTTGGGTAATGCTTCAGCAGCTCTGCCGGCCAGAAAGCTCAACACACAAAGTTCAGAATAGTAGCCAGATGTCCTTATTATGGGCTGTCTTCCGTATCAGCACAGCTATTTTCCTGATCTCCTATTCCTTTAACACTTCAGGTAACTCCAAAAATGATCAGGATCTGACTGCCCATTGAAAAACAAACACTGTTACAGTGGGAGATGCATAGCTAGCTAAGGTTAGCAAAGTCAGTAAGGGTTAACAGATGCAATGCAACTTTTGATAAAAACTTATTATGTACACATTTTCTGAAGCTAGCTGTGATTAGGACTACTAATATGGCATAGTAACTATAGACCCAACATCTTTACAGGTGAATATATACCCTGTCAGTTAATACTGTATGCTCAAGACATAGAAACCATAAAAAAATAATATGATTACAATTTGCGTCTGAAGTCATTTCACAGTTGTGTTAGAGGTCCCTTTTACATGGTCCCTTAAACCGGTTTCTAATACTGGGGGGAAAACAATGCAGTACAGTAAACACCCCACAGCAATATATCAATATACTGAAACCCTTTCTTTAATTATTGGATAATGTGGGTAGATATTGCCACTGGTGAGTAGATTGTATATTTCACTAGATGTTTTTCACTAGACTGTTTGGAACCAAAAACTTTGTTCCAAAGTTTTTTGGAACAAACTCAATTAGGTGTATATCAGGATTCATTACACTATGGCATCACCCATGAATGGATGGTATGCACAAAATGTATGAAGATTTGTGAAGATGCTAATGGTTAATTAAAGACAATTAGAGATAAGTATGCATGGTTGTTGTTTATTAGGACTGTTATACCCATGTATAGTTGATATACTGTGATACGTCGCTAACCTTCAGTGGGATGAGCTGATTTCTGACCTCCAGTTATAAAGAGAACTAAAGAAAAATAACAAGGGGGCCAGCCCTGTATCAGGGCTGCTCTGATCTGTACTAGCAAGATTGATTTGCCTTCTTGGTACTAATAATTAAGAATGTAATGACATGTGTAAAAAGATTAGTCACAATTCAGATGCTCAGCTGGGACTGATATTGTTTGTCTGCATCTTAGTACATTTGATGATGCAGACCCAATGGGTCCTTTCCTAATACTTTCCACTCAGATTAATATCTTTGATGTTGGAACATATTATGATGTCGGCCAGAAAATCCTATCCTGATAGAAGCAACATTTATCAAAATAGCAATGAAGGTACTTTGGTAGCAAATACTGTGAATCACATCACAAAAGAGTTGATCCTCCCATTGCGGTATGGATTTGTAATATGTTTTTTACAGTATATTTGTGCATGATCTGCAGTACAATTAGAACCACTATCATACTTCATTGAGCCATGAAATCCAAGGCTGAAAGTGAATGGTTTAAATGCTGTGGCAAATATCGTCACTTACACATCAAAGTAAAAACAATGGTTGGGGACTCGTTTTTGCTCAGTAACACTACTTTTAGCTTTTTCCTGAAATGCATCTAAAATGATATTAAAAGGTTTTCAACAATCCAGAATTGGAATGACATTAAAATTTCTAACTGTTTTGGATTTAAAAAAATCAATTTTAAATACATTTTAAAAAATCCATTTTAAAAAGTATAAATGAGATAAAAAATCTGTATACAACCAATTCAATCCAGATCAATTTTGAGGTTTTAAAATTTAGATAATGTTTCTATTATTAACAATGTTGGACCAGCCCAATGTTTGCATATATATATAACTATAATTCAGTATTAAACAAAGATTTCGGTATCTTACATAGTTGTTGATTGCTGGGAAAGTGGTCCAAGTAGGTCAAAAAGCTGAACAGTGTTAGACAATGTTGTATTTGAATGGTCAGGATTCCAATTATAGGCAATGGAAAAGTTTATCAAAAGTAAAATATAAAAAAATAAGAGAGATAGAAGCGAATTGCTAGGGGAAGAGATAATATAAAATTATGCTTTTTGTTTTGTTAAAAAACGATATTCCACATTAAGACATAATAATCAAATAGACATTATATATTTTGTTAATGATATAATCATGACGCAATGATATCGAACCATATCACATTGTGAATTAAGTATATCGTCCCACCTGACCATTTTATCATTCTAAAACATTAATCCCTCCACCATGCTTGTCATTTATCTTTTTATTATGATCTAATTCATTTTAATTGAATAGTCCCAGTGCAAAACACAGTTTACTTTGTCAGGGGGTTCTTGCAAGCAAACTAGCCATCAGTTCAATTCATTTAAAAGGGATGCAGGTAGAAACAGTACTTTTTTATAATGGAAGTGTGCAAATTTGGCTGCTTTTAACATGCAAAATGATTATGCAATACACATACAAAAATTGATGACAAGAATGGAGCTAGTAAAGTTAATGTTTGTCATGTCTTTTGCTAATAAAGAAACAGAACACTGCCTTAAAGCTGTTTACACTAGGGACAATGACACATTTTCTAAAACATTTGTGGTTAGTGAGGCAAATAATAATGAATTTAAGGCACTTTGTTGAAAACAACCTTATAAATGCCATCCATTATTATTACTATAATGAGATTATTGTATCGCTCAGTGGTTCTAACCCTTTTCCTTGCACAGCAAGCTGTCAGTCAGTGACCAAGCTTTTTCATTTGTTCCGCCATGCCCTTGCAATAGCTCCCAAAAAAGAGGGTGGCCCAAATTGCAAATGCCATGCAGATGTGTGTGTATGTCACCAAGAAGTCTAGGATGACTTCACCATGGCTTTCCCACTATCTGTGTGTTCTGATCCTGAACGTTATAAAGACTAAATGAAACCACTGAGCAATTGAGTATATTTGACCACTGGTGTATCAGCAACAGTTGCATAATATGCATGCATGTCAAAATGCGTAGTGTGTACTACGATAATAGTCACAGAAAGATTATGGTTCACACTTTTACTTTGCAACTGCCTTGTATGCCGATTGTTTTCTGTTGATATCGTGCTCCTTGTAATAAAAGGGTAGTTAAAGGGCTGTGAGTTCATCCATGGACAGTGTGTGAGAACATTGCATGAAGAACCAGTGGAAAACTGTGAGTTGCACTCTCAGATGTTGACTACCTGTTGCCATGGCAATGAGTTTGGATCCAGCAGGCTTTGGAACTCAGTCTTTGGCTATTCTAAATAAAGATTTCCTTCCTGATCAGTGGAAAAAGATACAAGCAACTTGTGTATAAAACAAACAAAAAAAGTATATTATCAGCCTTTCAAAACTGCGCTTGCACAGTGTTGACTCGAAATGACTTGTTAGTAAGTAAGAACAAATGAAAACTTTTACATTACATAATAAACAGTAACACTGATGATAAAATGTACACTACCGTTCAAAAGGGATCACTTAGAAATATCCTTGTTTTTTAAAGAAATTCGAAAGAGTCCATTAAAATAACAACAAATTGATCAGAATACAACATAGACAATGTTAATGTTAATTATGTTAGCACAGAAAAAAACTGGCCTTCATTGGACTAGTTAAGTGTCTTGAGCATCAGTGTGTTCGATTACAGTCTCAAAATGGTCAGAAACAAATAACTTTCTTCTGAAACTCATAAATTCTTCAGTTCTGAGTATTGAAAGCTATTCCTTGCAAGAAATGACCATGAAACTGAAATCCTCGTAGAACGGTGTGTCCTAGTACCTTCACAGAACAGTGCAAACTGGTTCTAACCGGGATAGAAAGAGGAGTGGGAAGCCCCAGCATACAATTGAGCAAGAGGACAAATACATTACATGTCTAGTTTGAGAAACAGATGCCTCACAGGTCCTCAACTGGCAGCTTCATTAATTAGTACCTGCAAAACACCCATCTCATTGTCAACAGTGAAGAGGTGACTCCAGGATGCTGGCCTTCTATGCAGGAATGCAGTCTTATTGTTCGGTCTGTATCTCAGACTGTCCAATAAAAAGAAAATATCAACACACTGGACAAAGGAAGATTGGAAAAAGGTGTTATGGACAGACAAATCTAACTTTGAGGTATTCTAATCATAAAGAGCAGTTGTGGGACACAGACAAAATGAAAATATGCTGGTGGAGGGCTTGATGCCTGGGGATGGTCTGGGGATGCTGTGGTGGTGGTAAAGTAGGAGATTTGTACAGGGTTGAACGGATCTTGATTAAGAAAGGCTATCACTCCATTATGCAACACCATACCATATTCTGTGGACGCAGCTTGATTGGAGCCAAATTCCTTCTACATTAGAACAATGACCCAAAGAACAGCTCCAAACTATGCAAGAAGTATTTCGGGAAGAAGCAGCCAGCTGGTATCCAGCACAGTCACCGGATCTCAACCCTATTGAGTTGTTGTGGGAGCAGCTTGACCATATCATACGTAAGAAGTGCCCACCAAGCCAATTCAACCTGTGGGTGGGGTTTCAGGAAGCATGGGGAGAAATCTCTTCAGTTTACCTCAACACATGAACAACTAGAATAGAAATCTGCAAG
>JACXGJ010000638.1:53106-91986 GCA_016801105.1 Esox niger
GTGTCACATTCCTAGTGTCAAGCCACTCCTAAACCAGTGACAATGTCAGAAGCGTCTTACCTGGGGGAAGGAGAAAATGAACTGGCTCAGTAGTCAAAAGTCTTCTCTTCAGATGAAAGTACATTTTTCATTTCATTTGGAAATCAAGGTGCCAGAGTCTGGAGGAAGGGTGGTGTGGCACAGAATCCATGTTGCTTGAAGTCCGGTGTGAAGATTCCACAGTCACTGATGATTTGGGGTGCCGATGTAATTTGCTAGTGTTGGTCCACTGTGTTTTATTAAATCCAGAGTCAATGCAGCCATCTACCAAGAGATTTTAGAGCACTTCATGCTTCCATCTGCTGACAAGCTTCATGGGGATGCTGATTTCCTTTTCCAGCAGGGCTTGGGTTCTGCCCACAGTGCCAAAACAACTGGTAACTGGTTTGATGCCCATGGTATTACTGTACATGATTGGACAGCCAACTTGCCTGACATTAAACCCATAGAGAATCTATGGGGCATTGTCTAGAGGAAAATGAGATACACCATACCCAACAACACAGATGAGTTGAAGGCTGATATCAAAGCAACCTGGGCTTCCATAACAACTCAGCAGTACCACAGGCCGATTGCTTCCATGCCACGGTGCATTGATGCAGTAAATTGTGCAATAAGAGCACCGACCAAGTATTGAGGGTATAAATTAACACACTTAGAAAACCTTTGCAGGTGTTTTTAGTTAATTAGCCGATTTGAGCCCTTCTCAGGATGACATTTCTGTATTATAAATTTTTTATTGTAATATTTTGAGATACTGGATTTTTCATTTCCAGCTGTAAGCCGTAATCGTCAAGATGGAAAGAAAAACGGTTTGAAATCTTTCACTTCATGCGTAATGAATCTAGAATATATTAAGGTGTCACTTTTTGATTTGAATTGCGGGAAAAAAGTAACTTTTCCCCAATATTCATTTTTATTTTAGATGTATATCTGTATACTCACCCATGTTAATTTTCATCTGCCCCCTGAAAGGTCTGTCCAGGGCCCTGCCCAATTAAACTCTGGTCTGAATCATTTTGGGTCAAGTAGCCATTAAACATAATCGTCATTATCACCAAAGAGAACTCACAAATACCGCACTAGTAATTCACTTCTGTGGACATGCCTGGAAAGACTACCCACACAATAAGTATAAACTTGCAATTGCTGAACCAATCAAAAATACAGTCTCTGTATTTTTATGGTGAGTTTCACATTCTTAACTTACTTTACTACATATGTTAGCTCAAGTGAGACTGACCACCTGAGCTGCAAATGCCTCCTTACATGTTTTACACTGTGTGCCCAATAAATAGGCAAAATGTCTCACTCAAGATTTATTTTATTGTTGAACAAACACAGTGCTCTCAGTCAATCCAAAATATAACTGAACCTCAAACCTGAATGTTTAACAAAGGAAACGTGAGTTTTGATTGTTCTCTGGGGAATACATAAGAATTCAGAATTATTTGGTTACAATTAGTGTGCAAAATGATTAGGCAACTAATTGAAAAAAAGTAAGAGTAACAAATATGTATAACCACCCTTTTTTCAATTGCTGTAATGAGCCTTCCCTCCTAGGAGTCTATCAGTTTCTTGATCTGTTTACAATCAACTTTCACTGAAGCAGCAACCACAGACTCCCAAATGCTGCTCAAAGAGGTATATTGTCTTCCTTGACTGTAAATCTCACATTTCAGAAGGGCCCACACATTTTTAAAGGATTTAAGTCAGGAGAGGGGGCCAGGTCATTATTCGGGCATCTTTGTGGCCCTTCTTGGCCAATCAAGAAGTGGATTACCTGGATGCATGTGATGGAGCATTGTCCTGCATGAAGATCATGGCCTTCTTGAATGCTGAGGACTTCTTCCTGTACCACGGTTTGAAGAAAGTATCTTCCAGGAACTGGGAGTTTGTTTTGGGAGTTGAGGACCCGAAAAGGTCCAACTACCTCATCCTTAATGATAGCAGCCCATACCAGTACCCCTCCTCCACCTTGCTGGCGCATGACTGAAGTGGTGCAGTGTCCATTAGTGATCCAGCCATGGGCCCATTCATCTAGTTCATCAAGAGTCACTCTATTTTCATCTGTCCATAAAACCTTTGAAAAATCTGTCTTCAGGTATTTCTTTGCCCACTCTATACAGTACATTTCAAATCTTATTCAGTGGTGGTCATGTTTCAGCCTTCTTGACCTTGGACATGTCAATGAGCACTTGACACCTTGTACTTCTGGACACTCCAGTTAGGCTGCAGTTTGGGAAAATTATGGCACTGGAGGATAATGGGTTCCTGGGAGCTTCACATTTAATTTGTCTCATGTCTTTTGTAGCTAATTTGCATCTTTTCCCCTCCATGCGTTTTTTGCACCCCAGTTGACTATTCACAACAAAACCTTTGTTTTTCCTGTGGCCAGGTCTCAATAGTTTAGATATTTTAAGATTGTTGCATCTGTCCAAACATTTTGACTTTTCAGTGTCAGTTAAATACAATTTTTGGGCCATTTTATCTGAGGTCATGAAGCTGCCTAATAATTAGTCAGGTGTTATTCATGGTTGCCACACTTTCCTCCATTACACAAATACATTTTACCTGAAAATGATTAAATCCAATTTGCATCCAAGTTTATATGGTTTGGAGTTTGAAAATGTGCATAGAAATAATGGTACGATCAGAATACTAATTTGCCTAATAATTGTGCATGCAGTGTAGTCAAAACAATAAAATGTTCTATCATGATTCACTGCTGCCTATCTCGGCTGGACTGTTATCTGTCAGAGTATAATAACTTGCTCCATAAATAACATTGAGAGCATAATCAAAGCATTCTGATCCAGTTTCCGAAGACAATTTTCTCAAAGTGCTTGAACTTAATAAGGAAAATGCTAATGAGGTTAGTAAGTCAGTGTGTTGCAGCCTGTGCTGCTGCAGGGTCAGGCTGTGTGCCTTTGGTCCCACGCACACCTGCATGCATGGTCTTTAGCCTTCTGCCCAGTCTTCCTCTCGACCCTCTCTTTTATTGACAAAGACCATGAGGAATGGACGGCAAAACCAATGTGACAGCGTACTTTTGTAACAATGAACATATTTTAATATCAAATTGTTGTAATTCTGAAGAAAGATTTATTGCAGTAACTATAGTATAATTGGGAAAAGATTATGACCCTGGCCAGTGGAGCAGAAACTATTATATAACGGTTGATCTAAAAACATGCTTGAGCAGAGCAAAAGCTTGAGCCACTAGAAGCAGGCCTTTTTTTAAATTGCAACAAGTGAACATAACATATTTGCTTTTCCACCTACTATACCAACTAAAGAAAGGGTCCTGTCAGGACCTAGGAAAGACATCATCCTGAATTTATGGTTTTATAAAAGTGCTACAAATATAAGCTTTTCATGGGTTGCATATTCTGTCAAGATTTTTTTTTACATTTATTTGAGGGCTGACCCAACTTAGCCTTTTTGGTCAAATAATGAAATGCATTAGTTTGAGGCTTGAAAAGCCCATAGTATTTGTATTGTATATTGATTTTACATCCAGTACACTGTTAGCAAGCTATTTATGGCTAACTTTGAGAATGACAAAATTGCTATCTATCTAAAATACATTAAAAAGCATGATGATGGCCACATTGTTTTCTATAAGATATTTGCTTACTTAAGTTATGTCATCAGTTTTCCAAACTTTTCTGTGTATTTGGACATGAGAAGTAGTAGTCCAGTCAAAGTTTTGACCATCAATAGCTATATAACAATAGAAACAAATGATGGAGGTGCCATTAATGAACACAGAATGTTATTTCCTTCATGTTCTGAATTTCGAGTATTTGCTTCCATACTCGCTGGCTCCTATAATACCAGCAACATAATGCCTGTATAAAAATGCATGCTAAAACATCTCTTGCTGATGAACCATTTTAAGCACTATTGAACTTAAAAAATATGCAAACATTTAAAAAAGCTAAAAATATATATCTTCACAAACTCCCATGTTTAATCTGGCTTTGTGTGTTTCAAGCACTGTTTTCTGAAAAGTTCAGTGGCATATAGCTCTACTCGCAGAAGTCATTTAGCAAATCTGACCTAATTGCGTGAGATTTACTTTTTGTTTTAGAGATTATTATGGTAACTTGCCATGTTAAACATAAAACAGATACTTCTACACCTTAGACATTTTAGAACATATCAGTGCTTTTTCATAAATTTGCCAAAAAAAAGATTACATCAATTTCAGGAGCAGGTCTATAACATCACAGAAATGGGTAAGTAGAAGGATCTGATTACTTTCTCAAGGCACTGTAAGTCAATGAAATTGTGGACCATTTGTCTCTGCTGGCAACAAGGCAGATTTTATTCTGTTGGAAATCACCCTCCTTCACATTCTATGTGGGTTGAGTATAGTTTGTGTGTCAAAATGAACACTATGTCTAATAACATGATGAATAATAAACACTGGTTATATAATCAGCATGAAAACAGTAACCAGAAACAACATTTATTTTTGATATTCCAAGCGCTGAATTAATCGGTAACTATGGTTGTTTTGAATACATGTATATCATAAAAATAAACTTGACAGATAAATCGATGCTGAACTTTACGGGCTAGTTGTTGCACCAAGCAAAAGCTTTTTAAGCAGATCATCTACAGTTGTTGCTTGAACGGACCATGTCTAAACGGTCTTATACAAATGTGGGGTATTGAGATACATTCACACTCCAATCTGATCTGTATTCAGTAATATATTAAGTGACATGCAGTCATTTTCATTCCCTGATCGAAATGGCGTTCCATGGTGAACAAAAGGTAGCAGACTTAAGTAAGTATGTGAATTCATCAGCTGTATTAATTTGTTAGGACATTGCTGATATTGCGATGAAAACCTACCAGTGAGGAGGGCTGTCCTGGTAAACGATGGAGGTTAACTAACAGGACCATGTGGAAAACAATTGTGAATGAATGCCATGTACAAAAAAAGTTGCTGGGGATATACCACAATCTGGTTTGATTTAATTGAGTCCTTATTGGTGAGATCATTGATCTTATATAAAAAGAAATGTTGATTTGATGACAGGATAATACCAAGATATTTATTACAATGACCATCCAGACCTTTGCCATATAGGACATTTCTGTAGTGTGAACATGACTCATTTGCATGGTAATCCATAGAGATAGACAGAAAAGGCTGGGGGAATCCCATCTCTCCCCTCCACCCCCGAGAAGTATGTTCTCTGATGAGCGTCTGTCCTCTCTCCATGTGGTATGACACGGAGAGCATTTCTCATAGCCCATTACATTAATTGATGTGATTTGCAAAGGGACAGCATTTAGCCATGTGTGGGATACTCCTAATGATCATTTTTCCATTTCCAGCGTTTCGGTCCTTGTTGTCATTTCCTTTTAATCTATGTCCGCCACTTGAACTAAAATGGGGCCTGCGTAGTGAAAGGTGAGGCAGATCTACAGCAGTTGCGAGGAACTACAGTAGTATGCTGTGCTGCCTGTGTGTAGGTTGTAAAATGTGGGTCAGAGGATGGATGGAGACAGCTGGTTGTTACACAAGTAGCTAAAGGGGACTCTGCTGCTGGCAGTGGACACAGGGGCCGTGATACTGGGGAATTCCCATTTCTTTGGCCGCTCCGGTCTGAATGTACCCCCATGCCAGAGGTTTCACAAGCCAAGGACAAGGGCAGGCGTGGGCACATAGGGCCTGCTGTCACTTTCCAGCCAATTGGCAAAGCATCAGCATGACACTGTTGAATTCTGCTGAGTACAGTCTGTCAGTTTATAGGTGATACTGTTACATTGCTGTAGATAGAGTGGAACTTAGAGAGGCAAATAAATGTAATACCACACCAGCCCATGCTGTATACTTACAAATGAAGTTTCTTCCGACCTGCTGAAGAAATAATAACAATAGATCTAAATATAATTACCATAGATATCTAAATATACAGGTCAAACTAGAATCCTGTTTGCCTTTGCCATACAATTCTGTGTGTACTACGTGGACCCTTTGATTCAAGCCATGGCACCTGCAGTTTCTCAACCAGTGAATATGACTGTTAGTGCATCCTCATCCTCACCAACAAAACAATTATATAATGCCAGATTGTGTGGGGACATTGACAAAGACATATTGTACAATTGTTATAGGTTTGACAGTATCATTCACACATGGTTTTTAACATACAGTCAACTCTAGTTGTATTGTCACCCTTCTTGAAATTTAGAAAAAGTTAATTAAAAAAATAAACAACACAAACCACGAGTGATTTATTTCATTAATTTAAACACAATATTGGTCAGTGCAATTTTTATCAGTAAAAAATAAACTTGAAACATGCAACAAGACATCTCGTACAATGTATATGGCAGGTTCCACAATCAATTGAGGTTTGCCAAATGTGTGACAGAACATATGTTTTTCACATAGATAATCATTATTTCTTAAAGTTCTATGGAATCACATTAATGCAGGAGATCAATATAACCAGATGACGCTACACTCATGCTGGTTCAACCATGCACTCCCAGAGATAAAGAGTCGGGAGGATGGCGACAGAGCAACAATTACTTCAAGTGATTTATGAATTCAGACAAGTTGTTGATATTTGTCATTTTTCCCCTTTTCATAAATGATGAGTTGATTAGATAGTTGTTTGGCCTGCGGTGTTTGACACATGTGAGATTTGTTTATGAATGATTGTTGCGGAACATATGAAATGCATTTCGTTCAGAATTATTTTGCAAGCTACATTCCATGACATTACTGCAGATATCTGTCAATGAAAGCAGATGAGTGCTTAGTGTCTTCGGCAAGCTTCTTGTTCAAATCTCAAACTAGTGTTTGGGGTTGAAATTGGCAGTTGTGCATGATCGAAGACCTTATTTTATAAGTTTGTGCACAGAAATGATTTGTTGCATCTTGATATGCCACACCTGTGAGGTAGATGGATTATCTTTGCAAAGGAGAAGTTCTCACTAACACAGATTTAGACAGATATGTGAACAATATTTGAGAGAAGTTTACTTTGTGTCCATAGGGAAAGTCTTAGATCTTTGTGTTCAGCTCATGATGAATGGGGGCAAAAACAAAAGTGTTGCGTTTATAATTTTGTCCAGTGTACCTATTATTTTCAAGTTCATCATCAGTCATTGAGACTGTTTAATGGTCAACCATAACTTCCCATTAAATCAAAGAATGCAAGTAAGGTTACACCTGTGCCAAACTTCATTCCCTTCTCTTCATCCATCAACATGGGAACGGTTAGAGAACACAGCGATTAAATTAGAAAAAAAATTTGTTGACCTTCAAGAGAAATATGTTCTAATGTCAGATATCTTATTTGGATTACAATAGAGGCTTTCTTCTGGCAAGAAATACAATTTATTAGCTTGTTGGAATCGATGTACCTTCTAATTACTGTTTTGTAGACCCCAAGATTCAACTAATGGCAAAGGCCATTAACACAGACAACAGGCTACAGATCATCTCCAATAACCTAGCTTCTTAGCTGAAATGCAATGATATCTGTTAAGTCCATTCATCATGCTACAAACCCCAGGCCAACAGAGGGATGGATCACCTGAATTATAACATGAAGAATGACCTCTGAGCACACCTAACCATGGGGTGCATGCAGTGCCGTCTCTTGATTTTGGGCCCCCTCTCCCCTATCAGTCAAGGGCTCCATAAAAGTCGGAGACCCCCCTAGTGGTCAGAGGCCCTAAACAGCCGCTTAGGCCGGGATGCCCTGGGTGCGTGCTCGGCAAGGCAAGTTCCTACACTACAGAGCAAAGCAACAAAAATCTCACAACAGCACACACACATACACACATACTTATCATTCACTTTCTGAAAAACACGGCATAACACAAAAAGAAGAGTATGTACGCAGAGAAGAACAACATTTCTCAATAAATTGAAAGGCGATGATGGAAATACATTTTGGGCTGACTAGGGCTAAAGCTCATGAATGAGTGGCAGTGGAGTGAAATTGGAGTGGGCCACCACTTCAACATTCTTAAAACCTTCTCTGAGCTCTAGCCAAAATTATGTATGTGCACTCTCTGCTACTTGCTTCACTCTAGCTCCACTTTGCTCATGTAGTCTATTCCCTGCACTCAAAGACTGTTCCTCCAACAGTCTGTCAATCTTATCAAGTTTGCGGATGACACTACTCTGGTCATCCAGGCAGTGATGAATCCATGTCGCATGGAGATGTTGACTGCCTAGTGAGCTGTTGAAGGCAACATAACCGGGAAATTAACACAAATAACACCATGGAGGTGATAGTTGACTCTATGAAATGCCACCCAGCTGCCCCTAAGGTTCAGTTACTAGGGACCACTGTCTCCCACAAACTCAGGTGAAAGTACACTTGCCACTCTTGTTTCACTTAATTATCAATTAATTATTATTCTAAACACACCAACTCCAGTTCCCTCTGTCTTTTTCTTTCACAAGCATTTAGCCACTTAGAAAAAGGGGTCCAAAAGGGTTCTGTCCCCAGAGGAGAACCCTTTTTAGTTTCATTTAGAACCTCATTTGGTTCAATATAGCGCACTTTCGACACAGGATTCTACATGGAACCCGAAAGTGTTCTACCAAAAATGGGTACAGGCAAAGAACCCCTTTGGAACCCCTTTTTCTAAAGTGTATTTCCTCATAGGGCATGTACAATCTTAGTGCAGCTCTGAATGTTGCTAGGGAATTTGTGGGTGTGGTTTTGCAACAGGTTTGGACACAGAGGGTTTTATATTATGTCTCTGTGCTTTCTCAGTCATCAGAATTTACGAATCATTCAGGATTATCTCTAATCATGGAGTCAACCAGATTATTGTTGAAGGGCAAGGAAACATAATATTCTTATAGGGTGACTCACAAAATGTGAATGCAAAACAATGACAAGCAACAAATGCAATCATTAAATGTGTATTGTCTCAAGATTTATGTAATCCTTGTGTGCTGGATATATATAAGGAACAAAATAAAAATAATTACAAAAATACTTTAAATCGTTTATTTATCCAATATATTTAGGCCCCTCCCAAATGGGGAGACTTTGTACAAACACTTCTTTCATTTCTAAACGATTCACACAAAATGTAGATTTTTTTTTTCAAAGCTGTTCTTTTAAGTCACTTAGGATAAGTGTCTGGTAAACAACTACAAAGTAAATATATAGCAATAAAACAACAGAAACATTTGTCACTGTCCAAATACTTTTGACCATATTGTGTTATGAAATTCCGTTCACCTTTGATAATTGCCTTTAGAAGTTTTTTTGCTTACACTGTCTTCCTTACTCCATCAGCATTGTGCAGTGGAAGAGAGGGGAGCCAGCATCACAGAGTTGTTGTGGCCTTCAAAGAGCCTTTGGATGCTGCATGACGGTCCACATCCTGGCTCCTAGAGCCTCTCCTTGTACTGCAGGCTCAGCACACACCACAGTAATTGAAACCATTTGCAACGTTGTACTTTAGTAATGGGCAGATCTGTGTCTCCCACCCACCCACAGTCTCCGTCATTAATCAGAGCCCTGCAGTCAGGAGAGCAGTAGAGCTGAAGCTGCAGCAGGCCAGAGCTGTTCAGAGTCACAGCTCTTCACACCTTTCTAGAACCTGTGCAAGGTGGCATCCAGAGCAAAGCCCTAATTTGCATTGCATATCATCACAATGTAGATGGCTATAAAGGTGTTTGTATATAGTTTTTAAATATGAATGGTTTGAGTCAAAAATAGTCAAACCATTTAGATCCCATAGCGGCCATCGACGGCCTTCCTTTAGATAGCGGCTGCAGACGGCTGTGATTCTTTAACAATACAACTTGTGTAATAATATCACAAAATCTACCGGATAAAAAACGTTTTATTGTATTCCCGTGGATATTGTCATTAATAAGAAACCAGAAAAAGGGTGTGTTGTCAATTAACCCTTTTTTGTTTTTATAATTTCTTTACTCAAAATGATAGTGGCAAAGTGTCCATTACGTTTTATGTTAGAAGAGGCTGTTTCTGTGATGTTTGGTGATATGAAGTTGGAAACGCCCTTGCTCTATGAAAGCGATAATTATGTCATGGTGAGCAACGAATACCGGTAGATATATGTTTGGTGTTGTCTATATTTGATGCTCTGAAATGTTGGTAGTATCTTTTAGATGACAATAGCAACCCTGTCGTGATAACTTCATGAGGCGAGCGCATCAGCTGGTTGCTTGCTCAGTTTTGTAATTGAAAACGTTGCAGTTTTTTGCTGTGTAGTTGAATTTAACTAGTTGAATGTTTTATCACGTTTTTTAAAAATTTAATTCATATATGAAAACTGCAATAGCTAATTAGGTAACTAAGTGTCCAGTTCGGTTCTTTTGTCAGACTATAGAAAAGTTGTCTGGCTGCTAATGTGTTTCAATTGTAAGGCAACGAGTTGTCACTTTTACTAACTAGCCAAGATGTGAGCCAGTAATGTTGTGCTTTGCTGACGATATCATCACTTGATCATGATGATGTCCTGCATCTGCTGATACATACTTTCAATGTCTTGAGATGTGTGTGCCTTACTTTATGATCACATTAGTTGTGCCTACTTTGCTTGCTCAATCTCACTCATAAAGAGTCACAGTTAAATGGATGTGGTGTGAAATGAAAGATGATGAACTATAGCTCTTTGTTTGAAATATATGAACAAATATTATTTATTTGGAGAATTCTCAGCAATCTACAGGGGAATTCAAAAATTCTACTGGGGTCTAAATGGTAATGACACAGAAAAACTCTCTTGAAGTTATTTGATGCTCATCCTTTCTGTTACAAGGTGCACCCGGATGTAGGTCATAGAGATAACATTTAGTTAGAGAGGTTAACATGAGTATCATCCACAGTGCTACCTCTTTCAGTGTTTCCTGTGAGCCAGGCTAGATTGTTGCCACTATCTACTAGGAATGGCTAGAGGTGGAGCACTTAATGTCAAAAAGATGTCTAACTTTCGAGTATGTCAGGTCCAATGTCCACAAGTCCTTCATGATTTGTGGACAAAAGTGATCAAACAGCAAGTGGGAGAGAAGGACACTGTGCCAGGGTGTTAATGTGCTCTCCTTTCCTCATAAAGTAGGCTGTAACATGATTCAGATTATGAGCACAATAATAATACATGTTTCTCTTGAATATGCTGCAAACCGACTTATAATTATAGCTGCAAGCAGCATTTAGCAAGTTTCATCATTAATCTACTTCTAGCCAGATTGCAATTTTTTTCAATAGGACACATGTGCATTGTTGCAGACAATGTGGCTTGCACTGTTTTTCCTTTTTAGTAGTATCCACATGTGGCCAAATAGAGACAACATCCACATGCAAACCAGACTCACAATCCTGATCATGCGTACCAAATGTAATCACATGTAAGATTGATCATTTGATACTATAGAAGTACCATCTACGCGTTTTTCACAAATTCAGAATTGAAGAAAAACCATTACAGATGAGTTAATGGGTCAGAATTGCAAATATGTTCCTTGGGAGAAATTGTACATTTGTACCTCTTTTTAACCTCAATAGCATCACCTGTGGTTGGTAAAGTTTCCTTGAAGTCGTTTTTGTCGTATCATCTTGGTCAGCGTAAATGCACCAAGTAGAATTATGATACCATAATCCATGTAGAAGAGGTATGCATAAATGGGAAAAACCATGGCCCCGCACATGTTCATTGGTCAGTAGCAGCCATGTTGTTAAATATACTGGCCTGGTTTACATAACCATCATCGATAGATGCCAAATATCAAAGTATGTGAAGAAAAAAAATATTTAGATATAACTATGTACCAATTTTCAGGACTCTAGGTCACAATTGGTGGGTGTGGTAAGCTTGTAAAAAGTGCAGCTTTGGAGGTTTGTGACAGCACCATGATGAGGTCGATTTGCTTGGCACAATTTGAAGTTGTCACCCTAAGGCAACTTTTATCTGACGGGAATTTGCAAAATGGACCCTTTTTGCTGGAACAATATAAATAATAAACCGGAACAAACACAATAGGGTTTCACCAGTGAATTGCTGAAATCTAAATAACTATTTTGAAAGGAAAAAGTTAGAGAAAAAGTCGTCCGCTTTGGCTACTGCAAGCAACAGAGGGATACTGCTAGCCCACCCGGTTTGTTTCCCCTGTGAAGTCTGACTGCAAAGTTAGAGTATGACATCACTTGACATTGGCTCCATCTCTTATTGCCATGGCCTATCTACCGCACAACACAGCCCTACACTTCCTTGACTATGCAGTAACGCCCACAGGTCCTATCTGTCCTTTCCATGAGTATGTAGATTTGGTATGTGCATGTTGCTGTCCTGAGAAGAAACAGACACCAAACTTTTTGAAGGTAAATCTAGGCGATAAGTATGAAACTGACCATGCCTGCATCACAATACAACCTATTTTCTGTTAGATCTAATCCCACGGCCAGAAATGTCCTCAAGCAAGATCTTTAACCCCAATTGTTCTGAATAAAAGTGTCTGGTTGCTGATTCAATTTTAATTAAACCAACAGTTTATTTCTGTTGCATATTCTCATTTAAATGTTTGGTCCTGTTGCCTAGGCCTATCCCAGCTTGCTAAACAAATCCGTACGGTGTGCTGTCTGGTTTCATGGGGTGTGGGTGTGTGGAACCCAGCACAGGTGAGTCAGTCTAGGGTCAGGATCTGCAGAGGCGGCACATTATCTCCAGTGGAGCACAGGCCGTAGGGGCCACTGGGGCCATGTCACATCATAACTGCAGATCACTTAACTCCTTTTGCCCTTACTCAATTACAAGAGGCCCTGTCCTCATGCACAGAATGGACCTGGATATCTCACAGACTAATCTGACAGCTATAATTCACCACCAGCTGAGCTCAGAACCTACCATGACCTGACAGGGCCTCAGACACAGTGTCAAGCTTCCTTATTTATTGTCCAGAAACAGTAGAAGGATCCATAGCATAAAGGAGGCAGATGTATTCATTGTATTCTGTTCTATTACTTTATTATGGAGAACCCATTCAGGCAGATAGGAATTATAGCTGCAGTGCAAGAATTCAACAGAATTGATAGATCAATTTTTCTGGTTGTGTTGATCCATCCAGGCAATAAGACCACTCCATGGGTAAAACTCCAAAAGCTCTCTCTCAACAGATTGGGAGCATTTGAATATTTGGCTCTAATTTCAATGCAGATATTTCCCTAGTTCCATGATAGCAGCTGCTTAAATCATTATATTCTACAGTGAAAAACCAGAGTATGAGAGATGATTCACTTTAACGATGAGCTCAGCTATCTTAGAATGACGAGTATTCACTGACACATAAATGCACCTACTATACACACGTACACACAATGTTTTCGCAAAAGGCAGAAAAGGCTATGCTTCAGACATAATTCCATCAGAGCCCTTGTGAACTGTGAATCATTAAAAATAGTGGTAATAGTAATATTAAACAAAAATATTAATAGCTTAAAACCCCCAACATCTGCTCACGACCACCCTAAAGCTGGAGAACAAACTATTCGGGAGCTACTGCAGTTTTTCAACGACAGGCCTATCATGCTTTTTATGAACTTTGATTTCAAGAAAAGAGAAATATATTCACATAATAACTTGTTTTCAAACATGCCCGTTTGCAGCAGGCCCAGTGACAGAAACGCACCGAGTGCTTGAAATGAAATGTACATGTCTTTGTCAGTGTACGTGTCAGTCCACTATATGTGAATGTTGTTGTGTTTTAACTGGATGGGCGAGGATGTACTGTACGGTAAGGCAGTGCAAGCCCCCAAAACCCCACCCACGGAGCTCAGCCTGGGTTGAGGCCGCAAGTTGACTCAGCTTCACCAGCAGCATCACTGTGAGAGTGAGGAAGAGATGTGCTTGGTGGCACCACTAGGTCACGTGGGCCTGTGTTCAGCTTGAGGATGTAGGTTGGTTTTTGAAACTCACAAGCGTCATTACAGCCTGCAACATTAAAATGATATTGCTACTCTTTTGTACCGATAGGCCAGACTTTTTATTTGTCCTGCATTAAGCTCAACAGACCTTCCTTGTTTTTTTCTCACAGTGATAATATAATACTATTATTGCTTAGTATCATTCAAGTAAAGTGATATTTTTTTGCAACAAGGAAGGTCTTTGCCATTCTTGTGATATTGATTATTGGTTAAGTGAATAATATTATTGCAAGCCAAGTGACCAATGATTTCTTCTATCAAGGCTAACTAATACTCACTGATGTATGGTAAACATGTATGTTACATATCCATGTTTGTGTATTATGTTTTGTTGTGTCCCACAGGGAGGAGTAAGGGGCTCCATACTAGCCTCTACATTAGGCTTACAATTCAATAAAAAAAACATTGTATAGAGTAAAAACACATACATACCGATTAAAATACACACACACAAACATACGCAAAAAACACACAGAGCCAAATCTTCCAGGATGTGGTGGGCATTTATAATAGTTGAAGCTAAGGGGTTTTCCCCAAGTGAAAATGCAAAGTTTGCCATCTCTATTTATTTACTCACAAGTTAGTGTGCAGTTTATATATATATATACACAAATATAGTGGGTTATCAATGTTATGGAGACATTTCCCCTGCAAAAATGTTATAATCAGTATACTAAAACAATCTCATTCACCTAATTATAATACAGTTAGTTCACAGAGATATTATTAACATAGCTGGCAATACATGCCAACATTTCCCTCCCTTTGACAGAGCCCAAAGCATTGTTTGTAAAGAAAAAGTTCACCCAAGAAGACTGAAAGTGAAAATTGAGAGCAGTTTGCTCTCTTGGAATCTTAATTCTTTCATCTTTGTGGAGGGATGGGGAGCTGGTGGGAATGAGGTGGTTGTCAAAATCTATGAAGTGATATTTTCATACCAGCCGGACGGCCGTCTGGTGTTTGTTTAAAAGGGGAGGGAAAAAACAGTCCAGGCGATTGAATCATATCTTCTTGCCAAAAAGTGCTAGCGTTCCCACCTCCAGCATTACAGCAACATGTTTTATTTTCAGCAGTGCTTTTCTCAGTGACTCATATCCCAGAGACACGTGCTGTACTGTTCGGCCTCATCTCCACTCCAACACGGATAAAGTAGCCATTAAGGATGCACATTCTTGGAAACTACTCAAGTTAAGCTTTCTCGCTCACACTCATTGTGCAAAATAAAGCTGTGTTTGGTCAAAAGTACAATATGTAATACATTTGTCTATTTATTTGATCAGTAATTAAGTAAGTAATACCCTTTGCTTTTACCATATCTTCTGTGAATGCCTTGAAGATGGTTTTCTATGATTTGCCCCCTTACAGTGGAACAAATATTATATTGCAGAATTTCCCTTATTTAATTAGGTATAAGTTTAAAAATGTTCATTCAAAATAACAACTTGGAAGTAATCAGGGTTAACTACCCTGTTCAGAATAAAAAAAAATTCACCTTACCAGCTCGAGATTTGATCTAGTAACCTTACAGTTATTGGCCAGAGGGTTTAATCATGAGGCTACCTGCCACCCCAAAGACCTTTTGACTCAGGCAGCTTGGACACTCAGGCGTTCATCAGTCTGGTCTGAGAATGTATGTGATGACTGTTCATTTCCTCATAGACTGAAGTCTGACAAAACCTGTCCGTCTGTCTTCACAAGCCATTATTAACCATGAACTATCTGGGTTTTTCCTGCCAAAGAAATTGCAATTCAAACGTTTTGTACGTACTGACTATGTTTTCTAACATAACATACCCGGTGAATACTGAGTAACTACTATAATTATTGAACAATTGAAGTTTCTTTAAATAGTATGGAAATGTTATGACATTATTGGAATGTAATAGGAATAGATTTTATATGTACAACAGACAATATCATCTCAAGTTCCCCTTTGTGTGTATTGCATCATAGAAGCATATTTTGCTTCTGTAATTTGTGCACTAAAGGGGCAACCTGGTCTCAGGACACTATGCAGACTAATATACGAAAATCCATGGCACACGATTTTGTATGGTATGTGACATTACGTTACATTACAATGCACTACCAAAACGTATGATATATTACGAAATGCCTAAAACATAAGATATCTTACGAATGCCATTACAAGCGCTATTAAAAATAATATACAAACACCAGACAGATGTATGATAATTACGAACGCTATGAAAACGTCAAAATAAATACACATTTTAAGAAAATATTTGACATATGTTTCAAACCAGTGACATTTGGATTAGAGGGCAGTCACACTATCCATTGCAACACATTGGATATGTAGAAGAATGACTAACAAGACCAACGTCGCTAGAATATGTGATGAATGCATTGTTACGTTAAAGTTAGATTAATGTTAGGCATCACAGCAAAGCATTGGGGTTAAGGTTAGGGTTAAAATTAGATATCACAGGACTGGGGTTAAGGTTAAGGTTTGGGCTACAGTTAGGAAACAAAAAAGGTTAGGTTAAGGTTTGGTTAGGTCTCACAGCTCTGAGGTTAAGGTTAGGTATCACAGCACTGGGGATAAGGTTAGGGTTAAAGTTTGGGTTAGGATTACAAAGAAAATTGCTTCACACATATTCATGTTACGCCACCACTCGCATTCATGAGCAACAGATTCCTGTCTGGAGCAATGGGTAGTGCATCTGTCTGGGAAGCAGATCGTCTCTGATTCAAAACACAGCTTGCTGTATTCTTTTTTCTCGATTCAGACTCTAACGTTATTTTACTTAAATAACTTAACTTATACATCTTACTAAATTGCCTGGCTAAAATTGATGTAAAATATTCTGCATAATTCTTCTGAGACAAGGTCAAAAAAGGGGACAAAATAATGGAAACAACATGGAAAAGTTTTGATTCTTTTTAGTCACTAAATCACAATTACAAACGTAGCTGCAGTGGTCACTATTACATGGATTGCCAATTTGCAGCACATACAGCTCTGGAAAAAATTAAGAGACCACTGCACCTTTTTCTTTCCATTCCCAACAAGAAACCAAGAAGGCCTAATTCAGCCAGTCTGCAATAGAAAGTATTGCCTCTCGAGATTCAAACCCAGATCACCCATGTGGAAAGCTGCGTCAGTAACCACTACACTACACAGCTGTATGTTTGACAGGTGTCAGTATAGCCTCTTGTGTCTACCCTGAACAAATCCTCTTTTGCCACTGCCTGTTTCAACAGCTACTTGGCAATTCGTGAATGATAGTGATAAAGTAAAACTGACCTATGTATCTTAATAAGTTTACCTCCTCCATAAATAGCATCTGCGAACTGTATGCCGTTTGCCACTGGCCGTTTTAACAGCGTTTTAGCCAGTAATAGACTTTACCAGTATTTACTAACTTACTGGAATAGTCAAGGATTGATCAATTGCTAGCAAGTCTGCCAAAGCGATTTCATTTCATGGCATAAGAATCTATTTCTTTCTTTCATGGCTTAACAACATACTTTTTTATTTTAATTGTGAACGACATTGATACAATAACTATCAATAAAGGTGACAATAACTAACTTTTTCATCAAGTGAAAAGACAAGGGAATCGTGGAATCTACCAGAAATAGTCACAATACTATATAACATAGTTTTATTGTGGCCCACTATTTTTTTTTTATAAATGTCGTTACTCTCACTAGATTCGAACACAGGTTTTCCATGTGAAAGCACAGTCTTTGACCATTACTCCACTGCATTAAAGGTTTCAGTAGTCGCTAAACACCATTGAGCATTGTGTTAAACATACCTCCATCATAGCGTCTATGAAGTGTATGGTTTTTCCCACTGGCCGTTTAAACAGTTTATTAGCCAGTAATAGGCTTACTAGTATCTACTATCTTCCTAGGAATATTCGCAAGACTCGAGCAATAGCTAGCGAAACTGAAGAAGACATTTTCCATGCCAGAAAAAGTTGCAATATAAACGTATATAGTTTTAGTTAAAGCTTACTCTAACGTAACTACTGTATGTTGTAGCCAGCAGATGTGTTTGTCTATCCTGACCCAAAACACATGCACAGATTTATACTTCCACCAGAAACAGTCGCAATATTACCATAAACTGTTTTATTTCCGACTTACTATAATATAGATACTGAAGGTTTTAGCCAGCAAAATTGTTGTCTATACAGAAAAATTCATACTTCAATTTGCCTGTGAGGAGATCCAAACATGGGACCTAAAGTTTACAGGTCCGCTTCGCTAACCACTACGCTATTTAACAAGGGGTGCCCTGTCAGTCAGTCACTCACTCACTCAGTAAGAGAGATTCACTCTTCTTAGCGCGCTCCGCTTACACGCTCCAGCAAAATGTTTAAAAGGAACGTTTTGAATTAGGAATAGAAGCATTCAATTTGCAGTGGTCTCTACATTTTAACCCTTCTGTTCCTTACTCAAAACCTTCCCTTACAACTATTTTGGAAAGGAAAGAAAAAGACGGTGGTCTCTTAATTTTTTCCAGAGCTGTTCAGACAGGTGCCAATATAAAGGAAAACCAACACAGGGTCTTAGTAAGATAATGGGCCACCATAAGCTGTAAGAAGAGCTTCAATGTATTTTGGAATAGACTCCACAAGTCTCTGGGACTCTACTAGAGAGACGGAGCACATTACTTTGCCTTGTGATATTTTCATCCTAGAAAGGCCCAACAATGAACAATCTTTTAAAGTCACTTAGATCCTTTCATCTTGCCATGTTAATCCAAACATGGCAAGCATTAATCAGCATTTTTAGGCATTCCGCTGAACATGATAGGATGTTAATTGATTCATTGTATCCTGCGCTTGTTAAGATCCTTCACAAATGTATACAGGTATTTCCTTTAATTTGTCACCTGTCTGTGTGTGTCAGCACTCGGTTGAATCAGCACCATTTGGAAACCTCGGAGATGCATTACTTGGTTGAAGTAATACAAAACCTGAGCAATGAGAAGACATTACATGGCCTCATAAGTCATCTTTCAACATTAGCAGGTTTAAGTAGGGAGAAAGCCAAAGGATGCCTTCAGCCCGCTATATATTTCATCAAATGTTAAACATGGTGGGGATCCACCATGGTATGGGCAGCCATCTTTTGGTAGTACTTGGTTGCTCTGCATAATCATATAATGGTAAAATAATATGAGGCCATTTTACAGGACCAGATGCATCCCTATGTTACAAACTATGTTCCCTCATGATGTTCCAATATTCCAAGATGTTGACACCATACACACTGCTAAACACATTTAAGACTGGTTTTATGAACACCAGGATGATGTCAAACACCTTCCATGGCATCCCGAATCACCAGTCCTTTAGGGGACATTCTGGAGCACAGAGGGCAATGTAGATTGAAGAATGGTACAATATCCCACTACACAAAGTTCAAGACTTGTATGATAGCATTCCAAGATGAATTGGACCTGTTCTGGAGAAAAGGCCTGTCCCTACTCTTTATCAGGAAGTAGATATTAATGTATTGTTAGTTGTTTATTTTATTTTATCCACCCCTGTATGTCAAAATATATGTTTTTGTGCCCAATGCCATTGAAAACTACAAATTCATGCCATATGATAGCAATATTACTTAGTTTAAAAAGGTACATTTTCCACATCCAGACCAAACTGGAAGGTTTTAAAATGATTTACAAATGTCTCAAACTGTACATTTGAGTGTTGGATTTAGGTCATATGTTACAGTTCAGCATTAGGGTTAGGGTTAAGCATTAAGGTTAGGTATAGTTTGGGAATATGACTTGGGTATTGAGAGTAAAGATAGACTTAGGTTGAGGTAAAGGTTGGGGTTAGGGTTAGGTTCAGGTTTAGGATTTGTAAAACTAGGATTTTTTATGCGGAATTCACATCAGTATCTTAATTTAGATAGCTGAGTAAATGTGTGTGTATGTGTGTGTGTGTGTGTGTGTTATGAACCTGGTTTTACTACACATGTGGGAATCCCAAATTCAACAATTGTGTCTGTACAGTATTTGTGTTTGTATGTGAGTGGCCACACACACACACATCAGGCCTAAGTTTGGAAAGAGTCAAAAGAGAGATTCTAATTCAGGGGAGGAAATACGTCAGTGGCAAAAAATGGAAGTGGGAGGTGAAACCGAGACCGCAACACTGCCGGAAGCCACAGTGGAACTTGAACCAAAATACTCTTCAATACTATTGAGCCATGCGGAAGACATTGACAGAATGACAGCAAAGAGGGAGGGGCCCTGTTTCTGTTCTGTTGTGGTCAATGGAACATTCTGTTTGTGAATGTGTTTATCATATTTCCAGTTCTCACTCATGTGATAGATGCAGAGAGGTAATAGGCAGAAAATTCTATAAGCTGGAAAGTGGTTGGTTGATGTGTCCTTGAATTCAACTTGAAGATGGTGAACCCATTTTGAACTTTGTTCAGCTGCATTAGGGCCCACCTGGCAAGTCTTTAGAGGAATGTATGGATAAACTTTTCAACCCTTTGACTAGTGAGGTACACTTTTCAGACTTACACAGGTCTTTCTAGAGTGTAGGTCAGAGTACCCCCCATAAAGAATATTGGTTTCTAACCAGTACCTCTCCTCCAGAGAGGAGGTAGTATCAATACCCCAGATGTCTGAAAAAGTGTGGATTTACATGAGGGACTTTGATGTTCTGATGATCAATGTTTCGTTGGTGGTTTCATTGACCTTATTTTGGTGTCTCATCAGTGGGCTAGGCAGAAGAAGGTAATGGAGTTTTTTTCCCTTTGTTGGTTAAGCCATCCTTGGTAAACCCCTGAGTGCCCTCTTCATGAACTCTGGGAGATCATTGATCAAGTTGTCCTGTATTTGCTTTGTTTGTCTTTCAGGCAGTAATCAGAGCACTCCAGTCCACAAACAACACAACTAAAACAAAAGCAAAATGTGCAAAGCACAGGAATACATAAAAAAGTATTCTATATTATGCCGGTGACATCTTTTTTAACCTGTTTATACATGTATACATACTCCATATAGGCCTTAAATATAATTCACACAGGTCATTGGTTAAAAATTCAACAAAGTTGTAATTTTAAACCATTTTACATCCAGTCCAGTGTGAGATGCATTCAGATTACATGAAAAAGCTTTTACAACTACCAGTTTGATTCTGACACTGAGCTTCAGTGTGTGCCAACATGTTTATTCAGCTCCAATTTTCAGGAGAGTAAATGTATCATTAAGAAAAGTGACAGCTGTGGTATGGCGTTAAGATGTGCAATATATTGCATTCTAAAAAAAACAAGCTCTCACATCCCTAGATAGTACGGGAAAATAATTTATTAACTGCTTAATTTATTCAAACTAACATTAATTAAAAGGAGTTTGTATAATCAATTAAATTGCCTAACTGTACCAAGTGATCTGATAAGCATAATGATTTGAACGAGTCTCAGTCTCTCTTCTTTCGGGAAACCGTAAGACCTGCAAAATAACTCTCACTTGGGATTCTATTCCCAAGTGAGAATTCATACTGCAAATATCATACTGCAATTATAATAAAGGCAGTATGATATTAATTTCCTTACTGCTAAGGAAAGGTGGCAAGATGCTGCACCATTTGTTTCATATATGTCTTCAGTAAGGTCTTTTAACTGTACACACTGACCTGTTGACATTTCACCTTAGCAGGCTAGCCCTATTGGACTTTGTGAAGATCAGGTGTGTGTATTTCAAGGTAATGTATTTTAAATAGTTTTCATACAGAATTCATAGGTTACTGATCATGATTGTAAGCAATGAAAGTATACAATACATAAAAGACCTTTGTACCCTAATAGTATGTATGTTTTGGACTATCTAACCATCTGTTGTTCTATCCTTACTATGAACTCTGCAATGGATGGCTATTGAGATCTAGGATGCCAGATTACTTTTTCACTTGACAAAAGTAAATATTTAATCTACATTATATTATTTTAGCTTCCATACCTATCAACACAATGTACAAGTTCAATGTTATAAAATAATATATGTTGTAATAAAACCAAACAAAGGGCATGTCTTTTTTAGTTGTTTCATACGTTGTATAAATCATCAACCTAGTGTATGGAATACATAGGCTACTGTTAGATTCAATAACAACGAGGAACACACATTTTAATTTGCTCTCCTGAAGATGGAACAAAGTCAAATGATTTGATTATATATCCATTTTAGCTTTGTATTTTTCCGCACTGTATTAAAATTAGCTAGATAACCATCTGGGCAAGCCGGTGCTTCCATGGAATCCCCACATGCAAAACACACACAGAGCACTGAACTAGGTAAGGTAAAGCATTGCTTCCACCTGTCTAGGAAATACAACAAGTAGCTATCTACAGGTAGTTATAATACTCCACACAGCCCAGTTGCCTCTCCACTCCAAAAAAGGGCTTCCCCAGAGGAAAACATTCCTCACTGGTTTGCATCCATAAAATAACCACCAAGTGTTGGTTTACTTTCCATTGCATTACTACACTTCCACAAAAAGCAGCTAGACACATGTGTAAGGGCTTTGGCTATTGTGCTATTATCACCTGGGGGAGTGCCTCCAGTAAAAAAAATATGAAATTAATATATTGTGTCTGATTTATTTCCTTTCAAATGTGTTTTCAATTTCCAAACCCAAATAATTTTTTAACAAAGACTCTTTAACAAAGACTGTTAATTTTACCAAGGTACTTTTTCAATTACTGTGATGACACTGAAAAGAGAACAAAAATGTCTTGAACTTGTCGCCTCATGGCTCTTATTGACTGTTAAACATTCAGCATATAGAGCATTTTTAGGTAACAAAAGCGGCAACATAATTATAATGACATGTACCCAGCAAATTCGAAATGAGTGCATACGTTTTGGCAAACTTCCTTAAAGTTATTGAAAGTAATATATTGGCCAGTCCATTAATTACATTAGAAACAGATACAAAATCATGTCTCTCAGGTTGTCCAAATTATGACGTTTTGTCATATGCGGTTCCTTTATGGCTGTGGGTTCTGATCTATTTTCCACTTACAGTGGCCTACCGGATCTTTACTAACCAAATACAGACATCGAGGGCGGTGCCGGATCAATGCCTTATTTGGAGCTTCCACATCAGCGTCAAACTTGGCGCTGAAAATCTAAGCAAGCCTTTTGATTTAGAGGAGCGCATGCAATATTTACACGCGATTAACTCTGGCAATTGTTTATGTAAACAGTTGTTTGTGCATTAACATTGTTTTAAAGTAGAAGTACAATCAAACCCATGTTCGGTCTATTGTTCCACGTATTTGAGTCATTATCAGCGTGGGGATGATATTTCTCTGCGAAACGCATTTGTAAATTAAGAGAGGACAAGTTCTACAAGTCCGGTGTGGAACACGTTATGACAAGAGACCTACGTTTTTTCGGATCACTGTAACCAAAAGTCTGTATGCACGACTATAAAATCCTTTCCTCCATTATAGTAAATATATCCATTATAATAAATCATTGCGCTTTAAAATGTAATAATGTAATACATTTATTCAATACACACATTATAGATGTCAGTATAGACTTCACTACAACTTTTTCCAAAAAAACTTTGCCAATGACAGGCCTCCTGAATGCCACAGTTCTCTGTGAGCGCATTGTAGATTCAACAAGTTGACTGTCCCCCACAGAAATGTAAAATGCCCGTTTTAACGTTTTAATTGTTCTTCCATGAACTGCGATGTTCGTGTTAAGATATGACAAAGGTTAAAAGCAAGATGTATTTATAGTCAAAATGTGACGATTTTGTCTATAAACAGTCAAAATAATATATATATATATATATATATATATATATATATATATATATATATATCATACTTGATTACCAAACAATTTCAAATATTCATCACTATTTCAAACTATGCGGAACAATGCGGAAATCATAATAGACCAACATAGGATACTTCGCTACAAAGAGCTCATCGGTCGCTTCAATCTGTCTTCCTGCCACTGAGTTTAATGTTCCACTATGAGGTGCTTCCATTGGTGACGTGTTGTGTACGGTCTGGCTTTGTGTATCCATAAATGGTCATCTACGTCACATAAATGTTCCGTCCCCCTATTTAATACCAACAAGCGCTGGAGTTCCCTATCCGAGCAATACAAAGCTGCGCTAGACTTGTACAACCACCACCACCGTTTCATTGATTCACAGACTTTAATCTCCCAACAAGCATACAAACAGGTCTCATTGTAATTAGATTAATAACAGCTGTCTCGGACAATTCAGCTCAACTGTAGGCTATTACAACGGAGAGATACCAACGCTGTCTCTGAACTTGGATACAACATCTAGGATTTTTTTCCTTCACTCTCTAACCCTTATAGATCATCTTCTGCTGTGTTTTCTATTCGAAAGCACGGTTGGTGATCTATTCGGATACCATTAAGTTGTCATTTATGTCAGACTAAATAACTGCTATGACAGGGAAACTAGCGGACAAGCTCCCTCTTACCATGAGCAGTTTAATTAACACGATTCCTGACAGCCTTTACCCAGAAGAGGACATTCCGACGTCTATGAACATTTTCACTAACACGGATTCTATAAACCACTACTCGCAAATAAATACAGGTAAGCATGGTTTACTTTGTTTATGATGTGGTTGAGTTCTGTTATATCCAGGCGTTGTTGTAGCCCAACTACCGCGCGTCTCAGCTGTATTGAGCGTGCAGCAGGAACCGCAACAGTTGTCTTGGAGCGCGCGTAGCAACCATCTTCCAGGCACCTGTTTGCACTTCGGGCTGTTACGCACAGACTTTGACTCACTTTAAAAGAACTCCGTTGTGATTTTTTCGTTAATATTATATCGATGGCATGTAAAACTAATTAAAAACCAGTAAAAACATATGTAAAGAAAACTTTTATGCTATAAATACGATGCGTCACTGCTGCCAAGTCTATGGTCACTGATAACGTAACTGTCACAATTTAACAACCGTCAATTTACACATAGATTCAAATGATATTTTAAAGTAATTGATTTTATGAACTTGACTGTTCCGGTGCAAGCTTACCCAAAATCATTGACATGCGATAGATGAATAAATTGACGTAGGCCGAAGATTAAATGATTAATAAAATCGCCCCAAAAATAAAATACGTGTTGTGCTATGATAAGCCTTCATATTTATTGTTAAAATGAAAGTGAGCTTTAGTAAAGCGTGAGTTTTTGTAAATGAGTGAGCAATATTGGGTCTGAGTAATACATTGTTTATGCCTAATAAATTACATTTCTAATTATGCGTGTAGTTATTGATACGTTGAAGATTTTGGGATTGGATTTGGCTCTGGGTGGCGTGACAATACTCTATATCATAAAGTGTGTTTTCGCCTGGCGCTACAATTAAAATATGCCTATGCATACAGACTCATACGTGGACTGTAGGCCTCATAAAGGCATTAGAACCCGGTATTGATAGACTACGTACTATAAGCTACATGCAAATTCACGAATACTTTGTGGGATATTTTTACCGTTTGTTTTCACTTCAGTTGACAGCAACTTTCATTTTCATAGAATTGTCATTTCTTCTCTTTAAATTGAATCCCAATATTTGTGAAATTATATGTGAAGACAACTTATAACTGAAACGATCCTTCATAGGAGCACATATATGTTTTCAGATCAAATGTTCTTTTGATACACCAAACGTTTGTATTTATATTTAGAGTCAGCAGAGCACATTTCATTTGGTCATCTTGGACCGGTAAACGAATAGACTAGAATGATATTTTTGTTAGCCTACTGAAATTGTCATTAAAAACGAGTACAATTTACAATAAATAATTATTGTTGTTAGCCGCAACCTACAGTAAAAAGAGCAAACCCTAGAAAAGTATTTTATAATTGAAATACATAACCTGAAAGCTATTAAAGTAATCTAAATATTTCACAACAGATATATGTAATCACCTGATAGTTCATTATTGTTAATCAGTTTATGGTGTCAAAATATATTTGTCTGTTGATGGTGGATATTTGTTATTTGTGAATGTCTTGGCCTATTACAAATTACTGTGTAGGTTAATAATTTGGCTTATAATTAGAAAGTGCATAAACATGTCACAAAAATCTGTATGATGGTAAACACTAAGAACTAACCACTCAAATTCTTATATTGATATAACCATGTTCTATCATTACCGGTCACTGGGCCAGTTTTGCTGTTTTGTTAGAATTGCTTTTGTTCTCATATAAATATCACCTCTCATTAATACATGGCATAAGTGATAAATAGGATAACATCATGAAAAATATGAACACTCTACATGCCTCACATGTTCGCCAGGTATTTGCAGGTTTTCCAGGTAGCAATCAGTGTTTAATATGACATGTTCTTGTCATATCTTATCCAACTGTATACTCTCAAAAAACTTTGCTTAAAAACAATTGACTAACATATAAGTTCCTTTTTGATGCCAATAAAACTAAGAGTAAGGTATCTTGGGCAAGTGTTCTTCACTCACAATATTCACCCCAAAGTAATAATGCCCGTTCACTTGACAGAAACATCTGTGACACTGCGTAAATGTTCTTATAAAACAAATCAATTGTTTTTATTGAGGAGTATTTCAAAAAGATATTGTCTTATGATTGTTATAGCCTACTGGATAAAACACACTCACTGTATTATTGTAGCCAACTGTGTGAAATACTGTTAAGCATTGGTTATGCTTTTAGACATGTTTTCTCAAACTTCACCTCCACAACAATTGAAATATATAGGTTTTGTGTTGACCACATGTGTTGAATACTTGTGTGAAACGTATGACCTTTTTGTTTTGTTTGTTTCATCATGCTTTGCCCTTAGCCAAATTCTGGTAAACAGACAGTAATTGCTGGGAGTGAATAACCACCCGTGTATAATGTATTGCAACGTGAAGAAAGGTCTGATTCAGGCTATCCCTGTTGATAAATGAATTGTATTAAAATGTCTGCACAAAACTTGGTAAAATGTCTGAACTAAGTTGTGCCATCACTAAACTGCATTCATTTGAATCTGTATATAGAAGGTTTCTGATATGACATTGTATAGAGAAAATGCTGTGCATACACCTAAGATAAGCTACTAGTACAAAAACACAGACAGAAGACCAATTAAGTTAGTGTGAACATAACATTTAGCTAGATGGTAAATGCTTTGCAATGGCCATTGTCCATAGCTGGCCCAATGATCTGAGTAGGATGTATACATATAATTTTCTGTAGATTTACTTTTCTGCTAAAAGCCAATGCAGTTACATTGGACGTGTATGCATCTGGGAGAGTCCTAGCAGTGGTGGCTTACACCCTGTTGTGAGGAAATCAGATCTTGCCATTCAGTGTGGCTGTCCTCCTGTGGGACATACAATGACTGGATCAAAGGGGGTGTTTAGGTCTTGATTTATGAGAGCTTGTGGGATCTGAGAGAGAGAGAACACTGTCTCAGATGCACAAGTCAGTCGATAAACTTGCAGGTCTGAGAGCAACATTCACTTTTTCAAAATGAATTGGATTGAACTGCTTTGTTTTATGATTTCTTCTTGACAGACTATTTGCAGAGATATTCAGAGAAGCTGAATTTTGGACTAATCGAGGATTGACTGAAATCAAGCAAGTTCACATTTAGCAGTCTAGTACAATAGCTTGTAGACTAAAAAACTTTTCTGCACTAGTTGTGCGGCAAACTTACATGTGCAGCAGCTTCTGTTTCAGTTGTATTTTATTTTAATGTTAGAAGTTTTGGGAAAACTATTTATTAAAACATTACTTGACATTGTTTTTCTCTCATCCAGATAATATCATGGATCTGGGGATGGGAAGTGAGAAGGGAAGTGCAGAGATTCAGTACGGCTCCAGCTTCCAGTCCAACCGAAGCGGGCAAACTGTGACCTATCTTGGGAAGTTTGCCTTCGACACTCCTCCGTCGGGTGGAATCGGAGGCTCCGGCTGGTGTTCAGACAACAATATAATTAGTTTAGTAAGTGCTGGGATCCTTGGCGTCTCCCCATCACCTGGCACTATCACCACACAGACATCGTCCTCTGGAGCCAGCATGGGCGGCCAGTCTTCAGACATGGAGCAGGTGTACGGTACGCCACTGCCTGCCTATTCCACCTGCAGCGACCTGTACCAGGACCAGGTCTCTTTCCATCACAGCCCTGCCACAAGCACCTCCCTTGGCTACCCCGGCAATGACTACCACACCACCTCCAAGCCCTCAATGGATGGGAGCCTTTTCTCCATGATCCCAGACTACAACCTCTTCCACCACCAGGGTGAGGTTGGTGTGATGGAGCACAAGCCCTTCCAGTCAATGGACCCCATTCGCGTCAATCCCCCACCCATAACGCCACTGGAGACCATTAGAGCGTTCAAAGACAAGCAGCAGATTCATCCAGGATTCATGGGCGGGCAGCAGCATCCTACTCAGCACCACCAGCCACCGCAAACACTGACGCTCAAACCTATTCGACCGCGAAAGTACCCAAACCGGCCGAGCAAAACCCCAGTGCATGAGCGGCCGCACGCCTGTCCAGCAGAAAACTGTGACAGACGCTTCTCCCGGTCAGACGAATTGACACGCCACCTCCGCATCCACACCGGTCACAAACCCTTCCAATGCCGTATATGCATGCGGTCCTTCAGCCGAAGTGACCACCTGACCACCCACATCCGCACTCACACAGGCGAGAAGCCCTTCTCCTGTGAGTTCTGTGGACGCAAGTTTGCCCGGAGTGACGAGCGCAAGAGGCATGCCAAAGTTCACCTCAAGCAGAAGGACAAGAAGCCTGGCGACAAGGGGAGTGGGGCAACTGGAAGCCACAGCTCACCCTCCAGTTCCTTTGGTGGCAGTGGGGGGCCCAGCAGTGGCAACATCATGACTGTAACTACATGTGCTTAGGATGCACTTTCACCCTACCGTAACACTGGGGAGGGATCCTATCCATAAGGAGGCAAATAGGTGACTCTTTCTCTCTGTCTCTTACAATCCAACTCTTCTCATTAATTTTCAGGTAATATTTCCCTCTTCTGTTTAGAGATGGACTTGTTTAGGTTGTAAGAGTACTGATAAGAGGACGTGATATGGGAGGTTGCAGCAACTGACTCATTGTGGCACTGGCTGTCTGAGAGGAAATTGCATATCTTTGAAAATTCAATTGAAGTTTCTGAATTCACCATGTCTTGTGTTTTCTGAGAAATTCACCAAACATTTTATTAGTAATTGTTTTTCACAATTGGGTTGAGAATGAATTTCAGCTGGGTTTAGATGAGCTGTGTTGGGATGTATGCATTTATTTCATCTGGTTGTTTAAACGTGCAATTGGTTGTATTTGTGTACTGTTGTTGATACCTTATTTGCTGCACTTTTTTGTTGAAAAAGTATATATTTTTTATATTTAATAGGTTTTTTATCGTTTCTCAACAGAATGTGCCAAACATATTGGAATAATACTACTAAATAGTCCTTGAAATTAACCAAACTTTACAAAAACATTTTCCTATGTTGATTTTAGGCAGATTAGTAGCCACTAAATAAAAACAAATCTTTCTGCATTTATAAGTATCAAAGTTCCAGATCAATGGGTCAAAAGCCTTTTTCTATAAGCTCATAATATCTGCATATTAAAAACATCAGGAATCATCAGCTTGGTCCATGCAATACTGATACTATGTTCAATGTATCAGTCTTTAATGGTAATCTAGTGATATAAGATGCACACTGAATGAAATGGATTCCAACCATTACGATGAATCTTAAACCAATGATACAATTTCAAAATGTTTACTACAAAGTGTTCACTATCAATTAAAACGTTACCTATCAAACAACAATTAAACAAATCAATGAAAGAAAACTTCTTAATATGGCCAAGATATATATCCATTAAATATAGCTTTCAAAGAGTCACATTTGAGGATTCAAGACTTCACCAGATCATGAAAAGAAATGGAGAGTAAGGAAAAAAGACTGAAACATTAGAATACCATCTATAAGGCAAGCTGACAATATTTCTGGATAAAAGCAGAAATCAATTAGAGGGCATTTTATCTATGCTTTTACTGACAGAGACCTGCAGACAGAGATATGCATAACATAGGCATGCACCCGACAGAAATACTGTATGCATTTATTTAGAGATAGTATGAAATGAAAGCGACACAAATGGCTTGCATATTGTTGTAATGTTCTCAACACCTGAATGAATTACCATGGAATCTACATGGCACAGCCATATTTAACCACCTACTATTTTGAGGGATCTTAAATTTAAAAAATCAGTTTTGTTATTTTTGTACAGTGACAGATGTATACAGGTACAGTATAATACTTCAACATTTGTACTCAGATTGTCAAAGGCACCATATACTTCAGTATTAAATTGTGCATTTATGTGCATGTGTATGTAGGTGGACACTATATAAATACAAATGCATACATACACATATTTCTAATTGGCTGAATGCTTATTTTAAGGTGTCTTAAATGCTACTTGTAAAGTACTGATAATTTTGAATGTTTTGTGAACACAAGTCCTTGCAAAAGACTTAGGAGCATTGAGCATTACATCTTCCATTTCTTAACAGTCTGATATTTTTTGTACTTAATGTAGAGTTCTAAGTGGAAAGGGTTTTTGGACACACTAATGTGTCTTGTAATAAATGTAAAATATACACCATTTTTATCAACAATTTTGTGTATTTCAAAAGCAAACAATCCAGAGATGAAATTACAAAGTTACGTCGAATGTGGGGAAAAAAAAAACATTTCATAATATGCAATTTTTTGTTGAATTGTCCACATAATTTGTATTAATGAGGCAAAACAGTATTCCAAATGACATGACCTTGACTGAAGGGTTTACTCCTTGTCTTATGATTTATATACATTTGTGCAATACCATTACGTCATACTAATAAAAAAACTCAAATGTGTGTAAATGCTACATAATTATTAAACAACTAGATAAATATGTAAAACTATTTAGTCATACAATTTCAATAATGATACCAATGTATAGGTTATAATTAACTATAATTATTTTGCTCAATGCTCTAGTCAGCTGTGGTCTTGATGTTTGTCTTAGATGTCTATCACGTAAAGGACCCCTCTCCCAGCCCATCAGGCCCTTTACGTGATAATGTGTACTCTGTGTATTTGATATGGATTACTTATTGTCATTGCAGCTGTGCCTGATAGTAAAAAACATTCAGACATCTTGATTGAAAAGGTATATAACAAACGTGTATTAACACATTGCTCACTGAGAAACAGCATTATCCAATGTGCTTCCAAGGCCATGTTCCCTCTTTGCTCTAAAAACTGGTTTTCATTGCTGGGCTTCCTGGCGAGTGGCCACTTACTTTCCAATTTGGCCCCAGAGAGTCTTTCTCTAGTTCATCTCCTGCAAATCGGTGAATGAACAGACCCGTTGAATTGTCTGAAATTGTTGACGAGCTCACACATAGAGTAACATCTCACTCATTATGTAAATCAATAGCTTTATTGAAGTGCATTTCAGGACACTTTTATTCCTGGAACCAATAATTATTATTTCTTAAATTTTTCTTAAGCTAGGTAGATGTATGGCAGGCATATAAAATGCTTGACTAGCAAGGAGAATAAAAAATATACAGACAAAAATTATTACAGCCTATCTATGATAAAGTGTGGATGAAAGTAGTCAATTTTAAAAGTAACTTAACTGAAGTCTACAAAATTGCTTGCAATCCTTGTATTTCAACCTTCAGGTATCTTAAGAGTGTGCCCATAAAAGTGTATTGATCTTAACTACTGAGAATAAATTAGGTGATTTCATTCTGGGAGAAGTTAAAGATGGAAAGAGGGGATGTCCTTATCAGTGAACAAATAGCTGCAAGGATTTGGTGTGTTCGTTATTTGCATTGTTTCAGCTTCTTCTGGGGTAAAATCATTTCTTACATGGTATGAAAACCAGAGAGAATTAGCTAAATATCCTGTGGTATACTCTGTACTATTCTATTCAGTTATAAAAGTATTGCAGAAGCAGCAGAATAACATTCAGTTTTAACAGATTATATGGCAGCCTTGTGGATATTGGGGTTCAAATGTTGAGTCTATGGTATTGAAGGAGGTTGAATTTTACAGAAAACAGCCTTTATCTAGCTCTCAATGAAATGAATGGTAAGATGTGCTTGGAAAGGTTAGAATATACAAAAATATTACCATCTGTCTCCCTACATTACTGTTAAATAACAAACAACTGTCAAAAAATGTGAATTATAATTCAATGCTTCTTTGTCCCATATGTACTGTCTGCCCAAACATGGTCAATTGTCAGTGGTCATCAATCAGAGATATTTTTTTGGCCTGTTCTCCATTTTTGCTGTATTTGTCTTGCTCTGGTATGATTTAACAGAATACGTTAAGAGTGCAAGAGACTTAGGTAAGAGGATTCCCTTCATACATTTTTCTGATCATCCTGATAGTTTGACATGAGCCAACCATAAATGTCATGTTTGTGCCAAATTGGGTTGCAGGTTTGGATGATCAGGAACAATATGTGATGAGAGCTTCACAGACGCAATGTAAATGTGACCTCAGTCAGCTCACAGCTCAAGGAGGCCCAGTGCTAATGTCTTGTTTTTAGTAATTTTATTTACTCCCTGTTAAGCTGCAATTGTGCAAGGTCATTAAATACTGAAAGTAAACATTACACAAAATCTCCATGGCAACTTATGTTTCCAGTATGTTTATTAGGGAATGTAATAACAAGCGTGTACTTTAAAATAGACAAATACAATAGCATTGATAAAACAAATAGAACACAACAAATACAATCTGTAAAGCAAGTGAAAAATATAGAAGGGAGAATAAACATCTGCCCCACATTCCTTTTCATAATATCTTCATGTTTGCATGTGCACGAAAACGTTCCAAACATGTTTAGAGATTCCAAAGGTGGTGCTCAATAATTTTATTATGCATGAAAATAATGATTAATATGAAAACATTTAACAGAAGTAAAGTGGAACAAACTTCATAACTCCAAATATGGACATTTTGGAAAATCACACTTGTTTTTTTAGGTGGATTTTTTTTTCTAAGAAAACAAGAGGTCTTGTTGAGAATGTTGTGGATGTTTATACTTCATGTTTTTCTATTACCTTATAATAAGGTCCTAATATAAATTCTGAATATTGTAATGACATTAATTATATTTTTGTGGTGGGGAGATGTACTCCCCTCATTGTTAACTTGGCACTTCAGTTTGTTGTAATGCAATTGTTTTTGTTATTTCTATGTAAGGTACTTGAATAAACAAAATGAAACTGTGTGTGCGTACCATTTGCACTACACATACATAAATATATATATATTTGTAAATATTATATCATTATAGTTATTATAGTTATTTTATTATTTTATGCTGTATTTTATTGTAAAGCAATATGCAATGGGCAGAGTCGATTAGGCAATATTTACTAACGTTTCAGAGATTAACAGTAAAGTGATAAAAGAAAGAGTTTTTGCTGAAATCCCAGTAGGTTGGATTTGAAACCATGCTCTAGCAGTACATATGTACCAAAGACAGCAGCTTAGACTGCTGGAACCCCCAGGCCACTTTTTTTAGAAAATTGAAGAATTTATTGAAGCTGATGCCAATTACAGACTTATCAAAGCGTATTTGATTTGGTATAGGGGCCTTACATTTTATGTGACTAACAGCAGAATCTGATGTAGCTAATGCAGTGTCTTGCAAAAGTATTCAAACCCCTGACCAATTCTTTCATATTTCTGATTTAATTTTACATTGTAATGTGGTTCTGTTTGATACACATACACCCCAAATCAATTATTGTATGGTGACATTGGTTTCATGTATGGATAAAGATAAAAACCTGAAACAATGTTGCTTGAATAAGCATTTAACCTTGTGCTATTTTCCACAAATGTACAACATTTCTCTAATAAGGAAACAATGTATGTACTATTGGTCTCCACCCATGATAGAATTAATTGTCACATTTTCTATATTGAAACCCCAATGTAAAAGGATAATTTATTGGGATGCAAATCTGACAGAACATGAAGGATTAAAGGCATTCCAAAGACGTTAGAAATAAAGTAAAAAAAATGTATAGATTAGGAAAAGGGTACAAAATAATATCCAAGTTTGGATATCCTAGTGAAAAGTTTGATCAATAATAAGGAAGCAGAAGCTGCTTGATACCAAGAAGAGGCTGTCCCTCAAAACTCGGGACTCGGGAAAAGCCACAGTGAGGACAACTCTAATTTGAAAGAGCCACAGAGTTCAGTGTCTGGGAGTGGAGTTATCATGCATTGAAAATCATAGCAAGAGCTCTGCATAAAACAGGCTTATATTAGAGGGTGGCAAAAATGAAGATGTTTGTCAAAAATGAAATCACCTGAAAGCATGAAAGGAATCCAGCTGTGACCTGGGAAAGGTTTTGGTCAGATGAGAACAAGATAGCGTGTTTGGGCAAAATCTCAAAGCGCTATATATGGCGCAAACATAAAACTGTCCATGCCTCAACAATATAGTGATATGGTGGTGGTGGTGGCTGCCTCATGCTGTGAGGAAGCCTCTTAACTGTGGATCTTGTTATTATTTAAGAAAGATTAGAGCAAAATGCAAGGAAATCCTGCAAGAGACACTCCTTCAGTCTAAAACTGATGTTTGGGAAGAAATGTATACTATTTTTCAAAAGTTTAGAGTTACTTAGACATTGATTGTCCAATAAAATAACATAAAATTCCTTAAATAAATAGTGTAGCCATTATTAATGTTGTAAATGACTTTTAGCTGGAGACGGCTGATTTGTAATGGAATATCTACATAGGTGTACAGGGGCCCATTATCAGCAAACATTAGTCCTGTGTTCCAAAGGCAAAATCCAAGTTTCTTTTTTGATTATTAGAAAACAGTTTTGCAATCATTATTTGCGATTATGTTAGGACCACTGAAAACTGTTGTGCTAATTAAAGAAGCAATAAAACTGGCCTTCATTGGGCTAGTTCAGTCTCTTCAGTATCAATGTTTCTGGGTTTGATTACCAGAAAGACACAAACAAGTTTCTTCTGATACCCGTCAGTCTATTCTTATTCTCAGAAATGAAGACTATTCCATGTGAGAAATTTCAAAGAAACTAAAGATCTCATACAACAATGTGTACTGCTATCTTACAGAACTGCGCAAATTGACTCTAACCAGCATAGAAAGAGGAGTGGGAGGTCCCAGTGCACAATTGAGCAAGAGGACAAATACATTAGCTTGTCTAGTTTGAAACACCAGTATCAAAGTCATCAGTGAAGAGGCGTCTCTGGGATGCTGGCCTTCTAGGCAGAGTTTCAAAAAAAAAGTCATATCTCAAACTGGCCAATAAAAAGCAAAATTAAGATTAAGATCAAGATTAAGTTGGGCAAAAGAACACAGACACTGGCCAGAAGAAGATTAGAAATAACTGTAAAGAACTGACGGGTTCAAGTTTTTGGTGTTTGGTTCACAAAGAACAAATTGGTGAGAGGCAGACCAAATGAAAAGATGATGGAGGAGTGCCATCTGTAAAGCGTGGTGGAGACAATGTGATGGTCTGGGGGTGCTTTGGTGGTGGTAAAGTGGGAGATTTGTACAGGGTAATAGGGGTCTTGACGAAGGAAGGCTATCACTCCATTTTGCAACACCAGGCCACACCCTGAGCACGGTGCTTGATTGGAGCCAATATCCACCTACAACAGGACCATTACCAAAGACACAGCTCCAAGCTCTACAATAACTATTTCGGGAAGATGCAGTCAGCTCGTAAACTGTTTATAATGGAGTGGCCAGCACAGTCACAGATCTCAACCCTATTGAGTTTTTGTGTGAGCAGTTTGACAATATGATATGTAAGAAGTGCCCATCAAGCCAATCCAATTTATGGAAGGTGCTTCATGAAGCATGGGGTGAAATCTCTTTAGATAACCTTAAAAAATTTAAAACTAGAATGCCAAAAGTGTGCAAGGCGGTAATTGCTGCAAATGGAGGATTCTTTGATGAATGCAAAGTTTGAAGAACACAATTATTATTTCAATGAAAAATAATTTATTCTAACCTGGTCATTGAATATATATCCTATTATTGTTGCTATAATTCCTAGTGTAACTCATTTAATGTATGTTTTCAAGGAAAACAAAGACCCCAATTTTTTTGTGTATTTAATGCATTATTTATTATAAAATAACTACATCTGGGAAAGGGAAGGAGTCTGAATACTTTCCAAAGGCATTGTCAGTTTAATATCAAATGGCATTTGAAAACTGAAAAGCCAAGAACCCCACTTTCCAATGTAATAGCCATCTTTGTGAAGACCATAATGGAAATGTATTCTGGATAAAATTGTGCTACATTATTGTATACAAATAATACTCAGTATTTATCAAGCAAGATTGTATGTATATCAGTCAGTTGGCAGCTGCATGAAATGTTGAACAAGCCCATTATTGGTGACTTGTTTTTCTTAAACTGGCACACAGAAACTAGAGACCTTGAGTTACTTGGTAAATAAAATAATGTCTCTGATTGGTCTATAGGTGGCACTGTTAAAAGTAGTTGAATTAAACGAAAGGTTGCTAGATTGAATCTCCAAGATGGCAAAATTAGCCAAACCGTAATTTATTACGATTTTGGTTTCCGTAACCGCTCATGTAGCAGCAACTCTGGATGTGTTTCCGAAATTTCTAAAATGTAAAATAACTTACGCTGTGACAGCCTAGCGGGGTTCCATTCCCCTGTTTTGGGAGAAACTGAGGCTAGATTTAAGATGGCTGTATCCATGAATTAAATACTATATTATTATTAAGACCAATTTATGCTTTGATTGATTGCAGGTAAAGGTATAGTCCAAATAATAGTTGCCTGAGGACAAAAACAGAAATCCTTAGTAGAAATATTATTGAGTAGCCGGGCAAGCATGATAACTTTTTGCTGTTTACCAACCGATGTTTCAATGAATTCAAGAAATATAGTACAATACAAAAAATGCTGTTATTACCTTTCATTCATCCAGTGAAGTTATATTATTTTGACGCGCCCAAAGGAATGATATCTGGCCAGGTATTACGATTGACTTTTTTCTTAATAAGTTCGCGTCCAATCCTTTCTGCTTTCCGTAGTTTAAATCCTCTTGACCCCCACCTTCCCCCAAAACGACTGTAGCCACTTCCTGATTACTTTATTGAGCTTTTTCCGTGTAAAGGGATGAGGTTTTCTGGAGAAAAAAAGGCTGTCCATTGAAACTGGATTCTAAATTCAGACAAAATGAGCTGGTATGTATTAGACAAGTTTGACGAATTCATGGTCTTCAAGCTTCTGTACTGTCAATAGCACTTTGTCTTGAGAAATGACATGGTGGGCTATGTTTGCGAATTTAGCCACTGCGGCATAATGCATAGCTTTTCAATAAGGTTAGCTTGATACAACGGACAAAGTTATTTAGCTACAGAATAAGTTGACGTTATAATAATAACTAATAATCATAACATAATAATAATAATACATGGGTTTTAAAGTGCCTTTCAAACACACCCAGGACACCGAAGAGCAATGGGGATGAAATCCATACAGCATTATAGCTGATGATTGGTGACGAGTTATAACCAAAAAAGGAGTACAGTAGCTACGTTTTCTGTTGCCTTGCAAACTTGTCAACTAATTTTAAAACGTTAGCTTACAGCGTAGCTTGGTAGCTAGCCGACTAACCTTATTTACATTATTTGCCATTCATTATTGCTACTTTTCTGTACTAGCCATATTTAGAAATATCACAACAAAATACAACTGTATTCTAAGTTGTGGCACAGTAAAGGTTTTTAAATTGAACATCATTATCATCAAATATAGTGGCCATAAAAAACTTTGCTGTTGTGGCTTGCGAGTTAGAAAGCTAAATCTAGAACGTTAAGCCAATATTGCTTGGTATAATAACTAGCGAAGTAAACCAACCAATTAGCTAGCAATGAGGTTAGTGCTAGGTAAAAACTGGTACGTATCTACTATGTCCCTTTTTTGGTCGACCTAACTACAAAATGACAAACCATCTCGGTCAAAAATTCATGAAACAAAAAGGGCGTTTACAATATGTTAGTATTGGTATTATATTTGTGTTATTAGTATGAGTCGAACAAATTCTCCTCCACATAATGCATTATATTTAAAGTATTACTATCATCAGTAATTACAGAACACATTTGTTTTATCAATATATGAGTAGCACCAGACCTACTTATTAATATGAACAATGAAGCATTGTTCTTATTAAACTGAAAAATGACCTAGCTTAACACACAGCTTGTTTATGGCCCAGATGAGCTAGCAGTTAGCAGGTTGGGTGATGGTGATCTATCTTATAAGAACTACAGGTGCATCTAAAAAATTAGAATATCATGGAAAAGGTAATTTCCCCCCATAATTCAAATAAAAAAGTGACATCTTCATATCTTATTGATTTGTAACACAAAGCGCAAACTTTCAAGCCTTTAACATTTCCAACATTTCAAGTGAAACATTCCAGTACCCACAAACACAATGATGGTGAAGATTGCTGTCTTGACAGTTGTCCAGAAAATACTCATTGACACCCTCTACAAGGAGGGTAAGTCACAGAAGGTAATTCCTGAAAGGGCTGGCTGTTTGCCGAGTGCTGTATCAAAGCATATTCATCGAAAGTTGAAATGGGTCACAAGCAACAGGGATGACCACAACCTTGAGAGGATGGTCAAGCAAAGCCAATTCAAGAATTTGGTGGCACTTCACAAGCAGTGGACTGAAGCTGGAGTCAGTGCATCACGAGCCACCATGCACAGACATGTCCAGGAAATGGGCTACAA